>LPNX010141254.1:0-49248 GCA_001517045.1 Pseudotsuga menziesii
TGTAATAAGATTGTTTTTTTTTTTCAAAAGAACAAAATTTATAAATTACCCCTCTCTATGAGCACTCGAGTTGCTCTAAACTACTGTAGGTTTATAATTTCCCCCCGCAATACATAGTAGAATCAATTTGAGAACCGTGGAAGATTCACCACAATCTACAGGTAACATTTCAGGTTTCGTTTGCATGTTGTAGGTGTATTGAAGATAATCCAGGTAATTTTTTTTTAAAAAAAATTTCAAAACCCGTCGATACAGCGACGGAAATCCCACCAACCCGTCGATACAGCGACGGAAAAAAACACCAACCGTCGATATAGCGACGATAAAGCGTGGATATAGCGACGATGAAACGTGGATATAGAGACGACAGGCGACGACGGGCCGTGGATACAGCGACGATGAGGCGTGGATATAGCGAAGGCTTAAGCATATAACCAAATCTAGAACATTGTCGCTCTTGCGACGGAAATTAGGGGTCGTCGCTATTGCAACAAAAAAGTTTCCACGGAACAAAAAACACTTAAACGTGGCAATATCCACGCTTTTCCGTGGATATTGCCACGTTTTTTCGTGGCAAAATTGATCACTTGTACTAGTGCTTCCATTTTCCTTGTTGGCTGGGTTTTGGGTTGTTTCCCGATGTATCAGCTCAACCCAACTGAGACCATCGGTTCCACCGAGCCAAGACCTTCGGCTCCACCCAACCGATACCATTGGAAAAACTCACTCCTTCGAGCCGATGAGTGAAAAATTCAAACTTAGAAATTTTTCAAAAAATTTTCTCTCTACTTTGGTTTCTTTGTCGGACGGACTTGGCTAAGTCATCCGACCTATCTGATGAACTTAGCTAAGTCATCTGATATTTTCCATACTTAGAATTTTTTTGAAATTCTCCCTATTAGCCTGTGCCTAGCAAGGGTTAATTCTGCCTATGTTAGCTAATTTTCTTGGCCCACAGAGGCCCAATATTGCAATCCTGAGGCTCTGATACCACACTGTAATGTCTCTAACCCTTTGACCGACGAAGGGGACGCCACCGTAATGCTATATACCCATGAAACTAGCCCCATGAACATACGCATGATAAAAATTGAAATGATTTGAACTAAAACATGCATAGATGCATAATTATTTATCATACAGCAGAAGCAAACTACATTCCATTCAAGCATTTAGCATGTTCATCATTTTCAGTAAACATCAAATACAATTGCAGAGATGAAATAGACAAGAATACGTATCTTATGAAGAAGCTTGTCCTGCAACCGGCTATGTCACTGCAACGTTCCACCCAACCATAGGCCAGTGTGCTCCTTAATCGCTCAACAACACTGCCAACCCCTGAGCTGGGCATGATTCCCCAAGGAAAAGGAAACTAGCAGGCTCACACATAACTAAAGATATGTCAAAACTCAGTCAAGCCAAAGCTATGTTTGGGTTTATCAGATTGCCAAGGGGATGGAAAGGCTTGTTTTCTAAGATAGTGATCTAAATCACAGAGCCATGGACACCTACACAAGATCTGACTTGGATTTTCCAACACGTACACACCCAACACAAGGAATCATCCCCTTCTTTGTTGTACAGTCCCTCAGACTATGCATTTCCTTCCAGTGCTATTTAGGATGTGCAATAAGGAACAATCGACCCTCAAAATATCTCCGTGAGATTCCTCTTGCACTAGATTTATCAAGCTGGTCAAGCCCCATTTCCACTCCCAATTCAACACATACCAAAGCACAAATGCATACACAACAATTACACAATTTCTAGGTTGAGGAAAATGGTTTGGAAACAAAATGAATTGCCAAGGTGGGTGAAAACAACCCACTAACATCGAATCGTATCCCATGGACATTTTGTCCCTAACATGGCCAAAAAACGAATTCAATACACAATAATTACAGTACTGGGCATGGACAAAAACATCCTGGAAGCTAAAATCAGAAATGGTAAGTGGGTAAAACAGCCCCAAGAGCCAAAATCAATTTTTAGCTTGGAAAACGGTGGAGAAATGCAACAAAAATCGTGGGTAAGAAAACCCAACCACAAGACCATTACAAAAAGGAAATTCTCAGCCTGAGGAAAATAGAGAAACGACTGCTCACGTGAGGGAAAATATACACAGCAACCCAAAAACAAATTTCACACATAGAAAAACTTCCAACAGTTTGAGAGAGAGACCCCAACGTGGATGACTGATGATGAGAAAATGCCCAGGAGCTCCCAAATCGTGAATGAGAACACACATCAGGAAAAATCGTGGAGGTAAAAACAACTCCCAAGCTTCACTGCATGAGTATAATGAAAAACATGGGTGATGTCCAAATGGGCATGCATTTTGGGTGTTTTCTTGCCCCAAAAGTCAAAAACGTTTTTCCCCAAAAATGGGTTTCCCCTAAATTCTAATTTTCTTTCCATACTCTTCCCATCCCCATGTAATAACTACTTCAACCAATTTTTGGTTGAATTAAATGATTGGGTGAATGAGACAAGAAAGGTAGTTGAGTGTTTGATGGGTTCTCCCATTGACATTTGCCTTTTCCCCATTGGCCTCAAAGGTTATATATGCCACCCCCTTATCCTTAGGAAATCATGCCCCCATCTCATTATTTGTTGCGTAGACATATCTAGTTGTGGGTATTTTTAATTAAAATGCATACTTACATGATGCCAAAAGTATAATGTCCCGGCTAGCACAACTATACCATCAGCAACGATTTTAATCACTGGAACATAAAAATGTTAAATTGATGGTGGGGATTTTTCCTTTAGCTCCACACCATGATTAATTACAATATATACATCATATACATTTAATGCAACGGGGTCAAAAGTATGGTGTTACAGGGATCCAAAAAACAAAAAGTATGGAAACTAGACATGATACTACACCTTATTTCGACAAGAATTGAAAATGTTCAATGACATGATTTCAAATGGGGATTCAAAATACAAGGTGTCCAAACATCTTTCGGAAGACTTCATTAAATGAAACTTTACATGATGCATATGGAAATACACGTGTTTTTCAATACATCTATGGAATGTTTATGTGTGGTTAGAGAAAAGCTCGATCGAGATAGCAGCTTAATCGAGCTTTTCAAAACTTTAACTAAAAAAATATTCGAGTGCCCATATTCGTGTGTGCAAACGAATATGTACACCCAAAAATTTCTTTAATCAATGTTTTTAAAATCACATATTGTTCATGGGAACAAGGTCTTCAAATTCAATTAAAATTAAACATAGAATTATATGATAATAAAATTTAATAAAACATAATTTCAACTAGAAGAATGATACTTGCGGGTAATAGTACATACCTTGAAGAAAAAACAAGTAAAAGCATTACTACTGCCACTTCCTCTAGGTTTTATGTGTAGATATTAGTCATGGAGTAATTGGAGTTAGAGATGGGATTGATTGGATCCATAATCACATATATGACTCAATTACTCTGCAGCCCATATCTACGAATGAATATAAATGACCATTTTCTATCCAACAAACAAAGTGAATTAAATGATGGGTTTGTTGCCTACTGGTAGACGGTTAGAAATGCTTGATAAAGGTCTTAAACCCTCAATCGAGAATGCTATAAACCCTCGATCAAGGGTTCAAGACCTCAATCGAGGTTTTAATAAAAGCTTGATCGATGTACATTTTTTTGTTTTTCCAGAAATTGTCTTGCCAAAAATTGTAACCCGCCTCCATGAATGCACCCATATCATCTATGCAATTCAAGAAAATTCAACAATTTATGCATGGTGTATTTAGACACATTAATAAAATTAATGTGGTTGTTGCTAGTAATGGTGGAGCGCTTAGATATATCTACAAAGTATTACTAGAAATAATATTGTTTAATTAATTATAATAAATATTATTATTTAACTATTTTGTAACATTACCTCTACAACTCCTATTATTCGGTAACATAAAACATAAAGTAAATGTAGAGTGCAACTTTTCAACCAAAAACTCAAAGATCGGTAAAAATGATAACACTAAATATGAATAATATATATGGGATCCAATGAGTGTCCAAAAAAGTTAATTGTTATTATAAACTTGAATAGACTTAAGCTAAACTTTCTCATCAAAAAACTATATTATAGTTACTTTAATTAGAAAAGGAAATAACATTTTTGTAGGACACATTTTTATACATTATTTATAAAAACAAATAAGCATTCAAAAGTGGACTTCACTTCACTGTAAGAAGATTCTCATTTACTAAGTTGCAAAGTAAACACTCCACGTGAAAATGTGGAAAGTAAGAAAAACAATAGTTAATGGGTTGAGTCTTTAAACCTTAAATTATTTCAAGGTTGGATATAGTTTGGATTTATATAAAAAAAATGAAGGTTTGATTGATGTACTTGTTATTATCTCAGTTAAATATCCTAATATAATGCTAGCTTGAATGGTAAAAATCTAACAAAACTCAACCACAAACAATTACAAAAACGAAATTCTCGGCCTAAGGAAAATAGAGAAATGATTGCCCACGTGAGGGAAAATATACACAGCAACCAAAAAACGAATATCACACATAGAAAAACTTCCAACAGTTTGATAGAGAGAGCCCAACGTGGATGATTGATGATGAGAAAACGCCCAGGAGCCCCCAAATCGTGAATAAGAACACACGGTAGGAAAAATTGTGGAGGTAAAAACAACTCCCAAGCTTCACTGCGTGAGGAAAATTAAAAACGTGGGCGATGGCTAAATGTGCATGAATTTTGGGTGTTTTATTGCCCCAAAAGTCAAAAATGTTTTTCCCCAAAAATGGGTTTCCCCCAAATTCGAATTTCCTGCCCATACTCTTCCCATCCCCATGCAATACTACTTCAACCAATTTTTGGCAGAATTAAATGAATGGGTGAATGAGACAAGAAAGGCAGTTGACTGTTTGATGGGTTCTCCCATTGACATTTGGCTCAACCCCATTGGCCTCAAAGGTTAAATATCCCCCCCCCCCCCTTATCCTTAGGAAATCATACCCCCATCTCATTATTTGTTGCATAGAGATACCTGGTTGTGGGTATTTTAATTAAAATGCATATTTACATGATGCAAAAATTATAATACGCTGGCTAGCACGAATATACCATCGGTAACAATTTTAATTGCCGAAACATAAAACGTTAAATCAATGGTGGGGATTTTTCCTTTAGCTCCACACCATGATTAATTACAATATATACATCATATACATTTAATGCAACAGGGTCAAAATCGGGGTGTTACATTCCCCTCCCCCTTCAATAGCACTATCCTCAGTGCTTTACAAAATTGAACAAAATGCTACACTGGTACTACCTCAGTGCTCCGCAGAATTGAAAAAAAACGGATGTGTCAATTGCATGGCATCCTCCAGCTCCCATGTAGCCTCTCTAGGATCGTAGTGCTCCCATTGTACCTTTACCTTCCCTATGGCTCGGTTCCAGAGCATTGTGACCTTCCTGTTGAGGATGCGCATTGGCTCGATTTGGAAATCTCCATCGGGTTCCACCTGAATCACATCCCAAGTTTATCACATGGTTGGGATCATGTACATATTTATTAAGCAAAGAAACATGAAAAAGATTATGATCTCTAGTGCTAGCAGTAAATGCAAGTCTATATGCAACTGGCCCTATTCTTTCAAGCATTTCAAACTGCCCACAATATCCTTGAGCAATTCGAGACCAAGCACAACCCTGTTCACTGGATTATCCCAAGTCACTGGTGTCCTACATTTTGTGCCATGCAAAGCTTCATACAGACTCATCCCCAAGGATGCTTGCTATCCATTGTTATAAGCAAACTCTACCAAGTGTAAGTAGTCTTCCCACTTGGTTGGTTTATCCATCACATACATGCGAAGCATGTCTTCAAGCACCTGGTTAACTCTCTTTGTATGTCCATCCATTTGAGGATGGTAGGCAGTGCTGAAGTTCAACTTTGTACCCAAATCTACAAACAACCCCTTGCAAAAATTGGAAGTGAAATGTGCTACCTTTGTCAACTTGTCCACCACAACCATGATGGAATCATGTGGTCTCCAATTCATTGGAAAACCTATAATAAAATCCACGGAAATAACTTCCCATTTCCATTCTAGAACTGGAAAAGGCTACAAGAAACCTGTAGGGTGTTGATGCTCAACCTTTACCTGCTAACATTTCATGTACCTTGAAATATATTCAGCCGTGTCCTTTTTCATTCCTGGACAAAAGTACTTCTTTCTGGCTAAAGCAATTGTCTTCTAATATCTTGGCTGACTAGAATATGGAGCTTGATGTATTTCATCCATAACAACTCTCCTCAACTTTGCTACATTTGGAATATAAATTATTCCTTTATAAGTAACAAGTCCATCTTCTTCCAATTTATATCCCTCATACCTATTCTCAAGGATTTGCTTCTGCAATTTGTCTTTTACTAGCACATATATTTCATCTTTAGTAGTATGACTAACAATCTGCTGTCTCAAATCTGATTGGAAAATACTAAGAGATGCCGCATGCATTTCCTGCACCTTCCTGCTTAGTGCATCAACTACCTTATTCTCTTTCCCCTTTATGTGCTTGATTTCAAAATCAAACTCACATGAAAACTCCAGCCATCTAACTTGCCTAGCATTTAGAGTAGGCTAATCAAACAAATACTTTAGACCACAATGGTCTGTCCTTAGCTCAAATATTCTTCCCATCAAGTAATGCCTCCACATCTTGAGATCATGTAGTATGGCTGCAAGTTCTACATCATGAGTGGCATAGTTTTTCTCATGCTCCTTTAGCTTTCTTGATTCATAACATATCACGTGGTTGTCTTGCATAAGGACTCCCCCAATCCCTTGTCTGCATGCATTAGTACACACCACAAAATATTTTTTTGGGTCTACAACTTTCAATACTGGTGCACTGGTGAGAAGATTCTTCAACTGCTGGAAGCTTTCTTCACACCTCGATGTCCATTCAAACTTTGTCCCCTTCTTTTGCAAAGAAGTGATGGCATGTGAAAATTTGGAGAATCCTTCAATGAATCTCCTGTAGTATCCTACAAGTCCCAAAAGATCTTCCTGCAAGTCCCAAAAGATCTTACATCTATCACATTTCTTGGAGTAGGCCAATTCATAATGGCTTCAATCTTTTTAGGGTCCACAGATATACCCTCTTATGAGATAATGTGACCCAAATACTAAATTTTATATCTATATAAGTCACACTTTCTCAACTTTGCATACATTTGATGATCCTTGAGCAATTGCAATGTCAAATTCAAATGCTCTTCATGTTCTTCCTCATTCTTAGAATAAATAAGAATGTCATCAAGGAAAACAAGAACAAACTTGTACACATACCTACTGAAGACATTGTTCATAAGGCACATAAATGTAGTTGGTGCATTTGTGAGACCAAATGGTACCACTACAAACTCATAATGTCCATACCTTATTCTAAAGGTTGTCTTATGAATGTCTTCATCCTTTATTCTCACCTGATGGTAACCAGACCTCAAGTCAATCTTGGAAAATACCTTTGCTCCTCTCATTTGATCAAAGAGGGCATCAATCCTAGGAAAATGATATTTGTTCTTCACGGTGACTTTGTTCAACCGTCTATAATCAATACACTACCTGATTGTACCATCTTTCTTCTTTACAAACAGAACTGGTGCTCCCCAAGGAGACACACTCGGCCTGATATACTTATTTTCCAACAACACTTGCAGTTGCATCGTTAGTTCTAGAATTTTCAGTGTACTCATTATGTAGAGTGTCTTGGACATTGGTGCTACTCCTTCCATAAGTTCAATTGTGAAATCAATGTCCCTCTTTGGAGGAAGCCCTGGAATCTCATCAGGGAAAACATCCCTGAATTCCTGCAACACATGAAATTCCTCCAACCTAGGAGTTTCATTCTCTTTTTCCTCCAAAATATGAGTTGCATACAACTGGAAACCTTTCCTACAGAACTTGTTCAACTGCATTGATGAAACCTGCCTCACGGAAATCACCTTTGGAATGCCTTTCACAATCCTTGAGTTTCCTTCTTCATCTAAGCACTAAAAAGCCTTATTATAATAGCCAAACTTTACCTTATGAGATTCTAACCAATCCATTCCAATGAGAACATCATAGGAACCAAGTGGTGTAACATTTAAATCGACACAAGTGACCAATCCATTCATGACCAATGGAAATTTCTCTACCACTTCACTAACCTTTCTCTTAGTTCTAGTGGTTAGCTGAACTAACCAAGATTTTCTATGCTTTAGTTTCTTGAAATCACAAATATCCACTACTCTAGGAGTAATGTAACTATGAGTAGAACCAAGGTCAATCAAAATAGAAGCAGATTGACCAATAATATTACTTATAACTTCAACCACAATTAACTGGTGATATGCTTGGCGGTCCTCCAGTGCTGCATAAATCCTAGGGATGACCCTTGCTGATTGACCCACTGTTTCTGCTTCTTGAATGTTGTAATATGGCCTTGCACTCTCATTCTCAAGTGGACAATTCCTGCGCATATGGGGTCCTCCACATTTCCAACATTGGAGAGGTTCTTTGTTCTACTGTGGATCTCTAGGATTTTCTCCCATCACTCTGGCTAGATGCTTCTCAGCTTGTGATGGTTGCTTCTACTGATTCCTGAAGTTAGAAGGTTTGAAACCTTTCTTCCTTTGCTCAGGCTTCTCATTCTTCTTTTCCTTCCATGTCTTATGGTAATCATGTTTTTCTTTGCTTTGCTCATTGCAATACTTATCTTCCCTTATTGCTTCTTCCAAAGTTCTAGGTTCATAAAACTCAATTATGTATTTGTAAGACTGAGGAAATCCACTCAACAAATGTTGGATCTTCACTTTCTCATCTTTGATGTACCTGACATACCTCAATAGTTCTAGGAACTTATTTTCATACTCTTCCATGGTTTGTTGTCCCAATATTAGCTCATGGAATTATTTAATCTTATCATCATAGTACTTGTTAGAGAGGTACTTTTGCTTGAAGTATTTCTTGAATTGTTTCCACACAATTCTTATTTCATTAACCTTCCTTACTTGTCTGTGGTGTTCCCACAATATGAATGCTCTTATACTCAAATTGAATATACTTACTCTTTCTTTCATATTTTCGGAGTAGTCTTGAACTTGGAAATTCTTCCTCATCCCAAGAAGCCAAGCCTCAACTTCTTGACCAGTCTTGACCTCACTATTAAAAGTAATAGGCCTTGCCTTTTTGAATTCATCTCGTGAATTTTTCTTGTAACGTCTTCTCCTCTTATTCATGCGAGATGGAGAAATTGAATCCCCATTGGGTTTTTCAGAATCTGATGAACCACTGGTAGGCCATTTTGGAGTATTCCTTTTGTCCCTAGAAGCCCTCCTGGAGACATGGGACCTTTTACGGGAATCTCCCTTGGTGCTACTCATGCTTCTTTCTGGATTAGCTGTCTTATGCCTAGAGTTTATCTGTCCCTAGATGTTTGTCAAACTCTGTAGTATAGCTACACTTATTTGATTTTGATCTTCTTGAGCCTTAAGCATCCTTTCATTGTCTTCTTTGCAACTTTTCAACCTCACCCTTCGGCTCCTCATGGTGGCTACAATATCTAGGGGAGTTTCTTGATTTCTCCTCCCATTGGACTCTGTCTCGTCATTTCCAACTATGACATTTTCTCCCATAGCATCTTCCTCGAACTCATAGGGGTCCTGTGCATCATTCATGTCGTCGATTCTCACCTTGGCCCAACCAAGAACAAATTTTTGAAACTGCTCTATGTGGAATGTTACCTTTGAAGGTGACTATAATTCTACAAAATGTGTTAATAAACACAAATGTTAGCTGCATAACAATCTCATGAGTTCATAATTACTTTCATTGGAACATCATATATTGACAACTTTGTCAAATCATAGAATTTCCTTTTTACAAAGAACAACTATCTCAAGGGGACGAAGGGGGTCAAGGGGGCTTGCCCCCTTGTGGCTTCCCTGTGCCACTACAGGGTGGGTTGAGGGCAATGCCCTCATTTTTATTTTTATAAATATTTTGATTTTCGCACAATCTGGCGCATAATATTGCTTCCATTTTTCACCTTTTCAGCACCTCTAAATCCCATTGAAATTCTTCTTTTCCATTGAAAAATCCCTCTGAAAACTCAGATTTTCCATTTGATCGACAAAAATTCAAGTTTCTCACCCGATGTGTCGGATGAACTTCATACCACTCATTTGATCGGATCCCTTTTGACAATTCATCGGCTTCATCAGGTCACTGTTGACAACTCTTCCAATGCTTCAGCAGATCGATCTTTATTTCCCTTCTGATGTCTTATAGGATCGATCTTCCTTTCTCTTCTGGTGCCTCATCCAATCGAACTTCCTTTCTGTTTCGATGCCTCATCGGATCGATCTTCCTTTCTCTTCCGATGCATTATCAGATCGATCTTCCTTTCTCTTTTGACGCATTATCGGATCGATCTTCCTTTCTCTTTCGACACATTATTGGATCGATCTTCCTTTCTTTTTTGATGCATTATCAGATCAATCTTCCTTTCTCTTTCGACGAGTCAGCTCCCTTCTGGCAAGCCTTGCCAACACCTTAGCTTCGCTTCAACAAACATCTTCCAATGATTTAGACACTTACATAAATTTTCAAAATTTTCCTCTCGTTTGTCTTGTTGGTTGGGTTTTGGGTTGTTGGCTGATGTATCGGCTCAACCCAACCGAGACCATCGGTTCCACCTAGTCGAGACCTTCGGCTCCACCCAACCGATACCAATGGAAAAACTCACCGCTTCGAGCCGATGAACATACACATGATAAAAATTGAAATGCTTTGAACTAAAACATGCATAGATGCATAATTATTTATCATACAGCGGAAGAAAACTACATTCCATTCAATCATTTAGCATGTTCATCATTTTCATTAAACATCAAATACAATTGCAAAGATGAAATAGACAAGAATACTTATCTTATGAAGAAGCTCATCCCACAACCAGCTATGTCGCTGCAACGTTCCACCCAACCATAGGCCAGTGTGCTCCTTAATCGCTCAACAACACTGCCACCCCTGAGCTGGGCATGATTCCCCAAGGAAAAGGAAACTAGCAGGCTCACACATAACTAAAGATATGTCAAAACTCAGTCAAACCAAAGCTATGTTTGGGTTTATCAGACTATCAAGGGGATGGAAAGGCTTGTTTGCTAAGATAGTGAGCTCAATCATAGAGCCATGGACACCTACACAAGATCTGACTTGGCTTTTCCAACATGTACACACCCAACACAAGCAATCATCCCCTTCTTTGTTTTACAAACCCTCAGACTATGCATTCCCTTCCAGTGCTATTTAGGATGTGCAGTAAGGAAAAATCAACCCTCAAAATTTCTCAGTTAGGTTCCTCTTGCACTTGATTTATCAAACTAGTCAAGCCACATTTCCACTCCCAATTCAACACATACCAAAGCACAAATGCATACACAATAATTACACAATTTCTAAGTTGAGGAAAATGGTTTGGCAACAAAATCAATTGCCAAGGTGGGTGAAAACAACTCACCAACAACAAATCGTATCCCATGGACATTTTGGCCCTAATGTGGCAAAAAAACGAATTCAATACACAATAATTATAGTACTGGTCATGGACAAAAACGTCCTGGAAGCTAAAATCAGAAATGGTAAGTGGGTAAAATAGCCCCTGGAGCCAAAATCGATTTTTAGCTTGGAAAACAGTGGAGAAATGCAACAAAAATTGTGGGTAAGAAAACCCAACCACAAAACCATTACAAAAAGGAAATTCTCAGCCTGAGGAAAATAGAGAAACGATTGCTCACGTGAGGGAAAATATACGCAACAACCCAAAAACAAATTTCACACATAGAAAAACTTCCAATAGTTTGAGAGAGAGACCCCAACATGGATGACTAATGATGAGAAAACACCCAGGAGCCCCCAAATCGTTAATGAGAACACACAACAGGAAAAATCGTGGAGGTAAAAACAACTCTCAAGCTTCATTGCATAAGTAAAATGAAAAACATGGGTGATGTCCAAATGGGCATGCCTTTTGGGTGTTTTCTTGCCCCAAAAGTCAAAAATGTGTTCCCCAAAAATGGGTTTCCCCCAAATTCTAATTTTCTTTCCATACTCTTCCCATCCCCATGTAATAACTACTTCAACAAATTTCTGGTTGAATTAAATGATTGGGTTAATGAGACAAGAAAGGTAGTTGACTATTTGATGGGTTTTCCCATTGACATTTGCCTTTTCCCCATTGGCCTCAAAGGTTATATATGCCCCCCCCTTATCCTTAGGAAATCATGCCCCCATCTCATTATTTGTTGCATAGACATATCTGGTTGTGGGTATTTTAATTAAAATGCATACTTACATGATGCCAAAATTATAATGTGTCAGTTAGCACGAATATACCATCAGCAACGATTTTAATCGCCGGAACATAAAACGTTAAATCAATGGTGGGGATTTTGCCTTTAGCTCCACACCATGATTAATTACAATATATACATCATATACATTTAATGCAACGAGGTCAAAAGAAGGGTGTTACAGGGATCCAAAAAACAAAAAGTATGGAAACAAAACATGATACTACATCTTATTTCGACAAGAATTGAAAATGTTCAATGACATGAATTCAAATGGGGATTCAAAATACAAGGTGTCCAAGCATCTTTCGGAAGACTTCATTAAATGAAACTTTACATGATGCATATGGAAATACACGTGTTTTTAAATACCTCTATGGAATGTTTATGTGTGGTTAGAGAAAAGCTCGATCGAGCTAGCAGCTTAATCTAGCTTTTCAAAACTTTAACTAAAAAAATATTCGAGTTCCCATATCCGTGTGTGCACACGAATATGTATACCCAAAAATTTCTTTAATCAATGTTTTTAAAATCTCGTATTGTTCATGGGAACAAGGTCTTCAAATTTAATTAAAATTAAACATAGAATTATATGATGATAAAATTTAATAAAACATAATTTCGACTAGAAGAATGATACTTGCGGGTAATAGTACATACCTTGAAGAAAAGACAAGTAAAAGCATTACTACTACCACTTCCTCTAGATTTTATGTGTAGATATTAGTCGTGGGGTAATTGGAGTTATAGATGTGATTGATTGGATCCATAATCACATCTATGACTCAATTACTTTGTGGCCCATATCTACGAATGAATATAAATGACCATTTCTATCCAACAAACGAAGTGAATGAAATGATGGGTTTGTTGCCTACTTATAGACGATTAGAAATGCTCAATAGAGGTCTTCTTTAACCCTCAGTCGAGACTATTTTTAACCCTCAATCAAGGTCTTAAACCCTCGATCGAGAATGCTATAAACCCTCGATTGAGGGTTTAATAAAAGCTCGATTGAGGTATGTTTTTTTGTTTTTGCTGAAATCGTCTTGCCAAAAATTGTAACCCGCCTCCATGAATGCACCCATATCATCTAAGCAATTCAAGAAAATTCAACAATTTACGCATGGTGTATTCAGACACAAAAATAAAATTAATGTGGTTGTTGCTAGTAATAATGGAGCGCTTAGACATATCTACAAAGTATTACTAGAAATAATATTGTTTAATTAATTATAATAAATATTATTATTTAACTATTTTGTAACATTACCTCTATAACTCCTATTATTCGGTAACATAAAACATAAGGTAAATGTAGAAGTGCAACTTTTCAACCAGAAACTCAAAGATCGGTAAAAATGATAACACTAAATATGAATAATATATGGGATCCGACGAGTGTCCAAAAAAGTTAATTGTTATGATAGACTTGAATAGACTTAAGCTAAACTTTCTCATCAAAAAACTATATTATAGTTACTTTAATTAGAAAAAGAAATAACATTTTTGTAGGACACATTTTTATACATTATTTATAAAAACATAAGCATTCAAAAGTGGACTTCACTTCACTTTAAGAAGATTCTCGTTAACTAAGTTGCAAAGTAAACACTTCACGTGAAAATGTGGAAAGTAAGAAAAACAATAGTTAATGGGTTGAGTCTTTAAACCTTAAATTATTTCAAGATTGGATATAGTTTGGATTTATACCAGCGTAGATCCAAATCATAGGCTCTATCAAGCACCGAGATGGATCAAATTTTTAGAAGTGCAAACCTCTTCTTAGGTATCCATTGATTTGATTCAAGCCAAAAGACACATCTTTTTATTTAAGGTCCACATATAATTTTATTATTATTAATATTTAATATTATTTATGGTAGACATATAATATTTTTTATTTTGTTAGGAACGAACATTGCATCATTTCCCCACACATGGTTTGAAAACCATATGCAAGACCCTCCTACAATCATGGGTTGTTTAGGAGGCCTTGCACATGGTCTTAAAACCATTTGCAAGGCCCTCTTAAACCATGTACAATAAAACCATGGGTTGTTTAAAACCATGTGCAAGGCCAATATTTTTTTGCGGATAATTCAATTTTGTGTTTTTTTCTTGACCCACATATTTTTTTACGGATAATTAAATTTTTACTTTTTTATTATTTTGTTAGGTAGGAAGATTACAACATCTCCCCCATATTAGATTGTTTTTGTGGCCGACATTTATTTTGGCTTATTAGAAAATTTAGTTTTTATTAATAAAAATAACGTTATGAAAGTGATATTATTTTTTATTTTGTGTTACAAAATCTCTCCCATAATATTCACTATCACTATTATTTTTTGCCGACATGTTAGTAACGTTACATCACGTTACAAGATATCCCCCATAATATTCACTATCACTATTATTTTTTGCCGACATGTTAGTAACGTTACATCACATTACAAGATCTCCCCCGTACTGGGCTGTATAGCGCCTCTCGACGCAATAAAAAAAAATGACGGTTAGGGATTTCGCTGGAAAATGTGAATTCGGTTGAAGAGATTGAGGGAAGCCTCCAAGAGAGGGAGCCAAGCTCAAATGAAGAGAAAAAAAATGTGGATGGCGAGGGAAGTGAAGAGACTTACATTGAATATAAAGTTTTTTGGACTTCAACGAAAGAAAAAGATTGAAAGATAAAAATACAGATAGCGAGGAGGTACGTTGTCAAGAAAGAGAGTCTATGTGTTATACAGGTCGTGGGTTCAAGGCTGGGTGGTATGTAATTTATTATTTGTAGTTGTTATTTATATATTATTTTAATATGAAGTTACCCTATGAAGGGTGGAGAATGCTTGGAAAATATTTTAATATGAAGTTACCCTATGAAGGGAGGAGAATGCTTGGAAAACGTTCCATGAATCCTTGAATATGTTTTATTTATTTATGCTTTTTCTTGTTTAAAATAGAAGGGCAGCCTTAGTGCATAAATCCAGCTTTATTAAGTACTGGTTTGTAACTTCAAGTGAATATCATTAACCAACTACTCTTACCACTAGAGTTTGTAAACATAAATTGTGTGCCTTGACTGCAACTAGGTTGTAAGGAGGGCGGTCTTAAATAACCGAACAATGAAAAACATTGCTTTGACGACAATTTCTTACTTTTCCTCAGTTGTTAAAATTACTAAATTTACTTTTGTTCAGCCTAACATATGCCATCGAGTAGGATGAAAGATAACTAAAATGCTCCGCTTTTTCGGAGAATTTAGAATAGAAACTAGTTAAAAATGTTTATAAAAATTGTTGTTTTGTTATTTCTTAATTTCTATATTTGATTCAGGTATTCTAGACTAAATGGTCCATTTTAAAATGACCCAGATTACCAAAATCATCATTTAAAACCTCAAAATTGTTGTTTGAAGAAAAATTGGTATACCATATTCCAACAAGTTGGAGGCATTTTGGTTAGCGCTTATACTACTCCATCTGCCATTACCTTGGTGTATGGGGGAGAGGACGGCCTTTCCATAGAAAGGGTGGATCCCTTTATTTAGCTTTAAAGTTTATGAATATTTTATGTAGATAATGGCCTCTCTTTGGAGAGAGTCGACATCAATATTTGAACTATCATTTGTATTATTAGGGACTTACACCTATCGAGATCTTTCCCAATGCTTCTCTCGAAAAAACCTGTAACCATTAACCCTTTTTGGAACAAATAGAATGGGTTGAATCTCAAGTCTAACCTATTTGAAAAGCTTCTAAACAATGAACCGTTGAGAGTGCTTTCTCTCTTAATCGACACATAGAAGAACTCTATTAAAAGACTTGTCCTTGTATGTTTTGTTGCTATTATTTGAAAGACGATTTATTTTCATTATGTGTCGTAATTTGACATTATTTCCTTTTTAAAGGAAGGCATTGCGATAAGGTTTAATAGTAATTTGACAATGTTCTCTATGAAGAGACTTTGAGGAAAATGAAAATGAATCGCAGAAAATAAGCTGCAGAATTGTAACTCTCGTTGAGGGACAAATTAATAAAATAATTAACAATCTTTGGTGGACGTAAACCCAAGTTTGGGGTGAACCACGTACATTGGTGTCTCTATTTCATTTAGTTCATGTGTTTTTATTACTGGGATCTTAATTAAGTTAATGCTTTGTAAAATCCTCATTTTCTAAGAGAATATTCTTTCCTTTAATATTTGAATTTTTAGGTAAAGAGTTAATAGCTTGTAATATATTATCATCATGGTGCTAGATTGTTGTAAAGTATTAGTAAAGCTTTAAATGTGTAAAGGATGAAGTATGATCAATATAATTAAGATAATATATAAGGTTGTGACTATATGAAGGGGATTATGTTAGTTGCAATATTATAGTAAATGAATTGAGAGAAGTTAATCCACAGCTGTCTGTATTTAATTTGAAAGAAGTACTTATTAAGAAAAATTGGTTTTTTTAAGGGACCTAAATAATGAGAAGTTTGTTGTTAGTTTTCTAATAGCATAATGATATTGAGGCTAACGTTTGATGAATGTTGATGTATGGATTGATAAAAATAAGAATTTGGGTTTGTTAAAAATTGTATCAAAGCGGGTTCTGAACAATCAGACCTAATGGACTCGCTTATATACATGTATGCGTGAATTTTGTGAAAAATTAATTATTTGAATACGAGACTTTATGTTCACTTATTGGCATGCATACTATAGAAATAATAGTGTTATGAATGTTAAATACACAAACTAGTTTGCTTATAGTATCAAATACATGCACGAATATTGAAGTTTTGTTAGAAGTCTGATAAGGTGATATGTTTGATTTCATTAGCTATTTTGAATGATCTTTAGTATGAGAAAGAGACTATGTGGTAACATGTAGCTAGTATTTTACTTCCATACACTTAGATACATTATAGTGGAAAATTTATAAATTTAGTGTTAAGGTTTGTTACAGATAAGATGCAGTACAAGGATAAGCACAGTTATGTGACATAGTTTAATATTAATTCAACTAATAATATTTAGAAGATAAATTTTAGCTAAGTAGCTATAGCATGTTACCGACGTGGATTATTAAGATAAGGGACTTAAATCATCCTATCACATTATTATTAGAGTTATTTTATGTGTAAAGATAAAGAACACGGATTAAGACTTTAACCATGACCTGATATATCATGTAGACATCAATTCTGACATACTTGGCTTGTTTGGTTAAAGGTTACTAGAAAGAGTACAAATGTACATTAACACAGTTTCACCATGTCACTTATGTAATGGTATGTTACATTAAAAGTTTAAGTATAATTCATTGAAATTATGTTAGAGAGGTTGAATGCATGGTATCAATAATACGAGTTAAGGATGTTGAAGAGGTAATAGGGTGAAGTAAAGTTAGAAGTAACATCAAAATATTATAGGAAATAAGGAATGCATTTTGCATATTGTGCACATCAATGAAATATATACACAAGTGTAGTTACAACTAATTTGTCATTAAGGTAATGCATTGAGATTATGCAAACGACTAGTTGTTGTATCAAGAGAGTATGGACATCCTAAATAGAAACTTACTATTATATTTTGTTGTTTGCTTTACGAGATTATAATGTAAATAATTTTGGAAAGAATTGTGAGTAATGTATGTAGGTGTGCATGGTTACAAGAAGCATTGTCACATGGGAATTGGTAAGATAATTGGAGGCAAAAAATGAAATCCTCATTGGAAAAAAAATGTAACATCTATAATCTGTATTATTTTTTCGTTTATCATGGAAGGTTAGCAAGATGTTATCATTTGATTAATCAAGATTGCACTTTTGGAGAACATAGTTTGGATAATTTGATATGCTTAGAATATACTTTGTAAGAAGTTTGAAAATTTTTCTATTGAAGTACTTGCGTATGGTATCTGTAGCATTTTGAGAATGATCAGTTGTGTATATGGCATATCCGTGTTAAAGAAATTGAGTTATGTAAGTGATAAAGTGTTGTTAAATATGTTATTGTAATTGACAGTGCTTTGAGATTATTGCACGTAATAAACTATGTCAGTACCAAACAATCATAATTGAATAACTGAATATTTATATATATATAATCTGCATTGAGAAGACTTTTCTACACTAAACAAAACTTCTTAAGACAAAGTATACATGATTAACCAACTTAATGAAAATGAAGTAGAAAATTGGTTTGATGTTGAGCTTGTTGGGATTTGGAGCACCTAAAGTGTTTAGTCTCATTATGCATAATTACAAGATGCAATAAGACTTAGAAACTGAGACTTACAGAATAAACTGAAATATTGAAATGGTTGAACACAAAATATTTATGAATTAAGTAGAGCTGCTACAGAGCACCCTAGAGAGGTGTTAGGATCTGGAATTTTTGATAATATAGTACAGAGTTGCCAGTGAGAACCCTTGAGAGGTGTTAGGCTCTGTTGAGCACTCTATGAGATTAAAGTCCTAGGAAACAAGAGATACTAGTGAGCACCCATAGGAGGTGTAAATCTCTGAAGCATCTAAATTTTTTTATAAGTTAGTACAAAGTTTCGAGTGAGCACCCTTGTGAGGTGTTAAACTCTGTTGAGCGCTCTATGATATTAAATTCCTAGGAAAAGATCTATCAGTGAGCACTTAGAGGAGGTGTTAGGCTCTTAAGTAGAACTAACAAAGAGCACCTATGTGAGGTGTTAGGTTCTGTAGTGATATCTTTTGTGATGTTAATATCTCAGAGTCAGAGACATGTGGGCTTCCAGGTTCTATGTAGGAGATACGTCGGAGAGCTGTAAAAGGATGATGAGGGGTAATATCCTTATATCAGATGAATATTATATATACAGGTTGAGGAGGTCTACACGTGAACTTGTGATTCCGTGAGGAGATGACCCTCATGTATATATGCATGCCAAAACTTTTGAAAGAAGATTGCAGCTAAGAAATACTTGAAATATCAATGCCATGCACGAGGTGCGTGTGTGAATGATGTGTTTGGTATTTTATGCATCATGATATGATGAATGATGAAACATTGGCTACGAAGTTATGTATGATATAAATCCCCATGTGATCAAAGTGAAAAGAATATTGTTGTTATATGCATTAGTAATGTTTTTTATTCGCATATGTTTCAAAAATGTGAGAAAGTTATGTTGCATTAGTTTAATATGATTATCTATGTTGAGACATAAATGCATGGATAATGTTGCCATAGATTATATATATGTGTGTGTGTGTGTGTAACATTGACAGATGTTGCAAGTATATTCTTGATGATAAAACTAATCTTTGAAGAGTTGATGTGAAAGCAACAACAATATGTTGGAAAAGAAATTGGTATCTATATTTCTTTGATTTAAAAAAATGTGTTTCTACATATGTTTTATACTAAACATTGGAATGCCTCGTAGTGTATGTGTAAAGAACATGTTATGAGAGACAAGAAGCCTTAAAGACATTTTGAAGCAGGAAAAGATAGAAGAAGCTTGGAAATTTCAAGGGAGAATGTATGTTAAAGATTAAAGCTTTCAAAGAAAATTGAAAATGAGGACGGTGTACCTTTAAGGGGTGGAAGATGTAATCTCCCCTTTACAACTCCCATTCTTCAGTAAAATAAAACATAAGGTAAATGTAAAAGTGCAACTTTTCAGCGAGTAACTCAAGGATTGGTAAAAGCATTGTAAGTAATATTTAATGATCACCAATAAGACAAAATGATAACACTAGATATGAATAATATATAAGATCCAATGAGTGTCGAAAAAAGTTAATTGTTATTATAAACTTCAATAGACTTAAGCTAAACTTTCTCATCAAAAACCTATATTATAATCATCTTAATTAAAAAAAAATTAATCTTTTATAAAACACATTTTTATATATTATTTATAAAACAAATAAGCATTCAAGAGTGGTATTCACTTTAAGAAGATGCTCATTACCTAAGTTAGAAAGTAAACATTTCACGTGAAAATGTGAAAAGTAAGAAAAACAATAATTAATTGGTTGAGTCTTTAAACCTTCAAATATTTAAAGATTGGATATAGTTTGGATTTATATAATGTGAAAAGTAAGAAAAACAATAGTTAATCGGTTGAGTCTTTAAACCTTAAATTATTAAGATTGGATATAGTTTGGATTTATATAAAAAAATGACAGCTAAGGGATTTTCGTGGAAAATGCAGCCTCCAAGAGAGGAGGGATCCGAGCTCAAAAATTCTTTTGATGAAAATTTATTACTTTCCCTCAGTCGTTAAAATTACTTAATTTACTTTTGTTTCAGCCATTGTCACATCTTCCATCACCTTGGTGTATGGGGGAGAAGAGGACCTTGGTGTATGGTGGATCCCTTTCTTTAGCTTTAAAGTTTATGAATCTTTTAGGTAGATAATGGCCTCTCCTTGGAGAGAGTCGACATCAAGATTTGAACTCATTTGTATTTTTAGGGACTTGTACTTATTGAGATATTTCTCAAAAAGGCCTGTAATCATTAACATTTTTCGGAACAAAAAGAGTGGGTTCAATCTCAAGTCTAACCTATTTGAAAAGCTTCTAACTAATGAATCTTTGAGAGTGCTTTCTCTCTTAACCTATATATAGACCAACTCTATCAATAGACTTGGCCTTGTATGTTTTGTTGCTATTATTTGAAAGCTCATTTGTTTTCATTGTGTATCGTTTAGTCCTTTGCCTTGAAGTATCCAAAATACAAAGAAACGAGTTGCTAAGGATTATTTTCTTAACTTTTTAATTGTTGCCGAAGTAATATAATCAAGTTTTTTACATTAAGAAGTTGGACTCCAACTAGTTAGAATTGATGTTTATTTGGCAAGGTCAAACACTGTATTGATTCTTAAGAGGTATGAAACTAAGAAAAGTATATGGAAATTGGCTGGTGGAAGAGCTTAATGAACCTTAATGTCTGAATCATTTAATAAAGTACGATTTTAAATTTATATATATATTCGACTTAAAGGGTGGAATAATCTTAATAGGTTTGTATTTGTAGTATTTTATCACATTCAATTAGGATATTTTAAAGTGAATATTTTGAATTGTTTTTAGATGGCATTATTTATCTTTTAAAGAAAGGCCTTAAAATAAGGTTTAATAGTAATTTGACAATGTTCTCTATGAAGAGACTTTGAGGAAAATGAAAATGAATGGAAGCAAATGAGCTGCCGAATTCTAACTCTCATTGAGGGACAAATTAATAAAAATATTAACAATTTTTTTATGGACATAACCCCAAGGTTGGGGTGTACCACATACATTGGTGTCTCTCTTGCATTTATTTCATATGTGTTCTTATTAGTGCGAATTGACTTAAGTCAATGCTTTGCAAAATCCTCATTTTCTAAGAGAATTTTTTTTACTTTAATATTTGAATTTTTAGATAAAGAGTTAATGGCTTGTAATATATTATGATCATGGTGCTAGATTGTTGTAAAGTATTACTAAAGCTTCAAATGTGTAAAGTATGATGTATGGTCAATATAATTAAGATAATATCTAAGGATGTGACTATATGAAGGGGATTATGTTAGTTGCAGTATTAGAGTAAACGAATTAAGAGAAGTTAATCCATACTTGTTTGTATTTAATTTGAAAGTATTTATTAAGAAAAAATGGTTTGTTTTTAAGGGACCTAAATAATGAGAAGTATGTTGTTAGTTTTCTAATAACATAATGATATTGAGACTAACTTTTGATGAATGTTGATGTATGTATTGATATAAAAAATGTATTTAAATCATTTGGGTTTGTTACATATTTAATAGTCATAATAATATGATATTATTTATTAATAACAAAATAATTTTTTTTAAATAATATAGGTAAAATATTACTAATGTAATGTTTTTCTTTATATTATGTGTGAAAAAATATATTATGAAATTAAATATATCCAATATTATTTATTATATATGTGAGGCATATTTTATTGTTTAATACCTCTCTTTTCAATTATTCCAGTATTCATTTGTAATTAATTAAATAATATTATTTTATTAATATTATATATCTAAATAATTAATTATTATATTATAATTAATAAATAATATTAATTTACTAATACTAAATACATCTCTAAATTATGATATATTTTGGATATATTTATTAATATAATGATATCTTTATAATATAATATTATGCTTTAGATGATGATAATAAGTAATAATAATAATAATAATAATTATAAATAATAATAATATAATTAAGTATAATAATTTAATAATTTTTAATAATACTATGTTATAGTATTCTATTATAAAAAAGATAGTATTTAATTAAAATATTATAACTAAAATAATATTTAATTTAATTGAATATAGTAAAATTTCACTGATAGGGAAATTAAAAAATATTAAAATTAAATTAAATTAAATAACTATCCAAAGTTAGATATAAATAAAACAATTACTAAATAATATTTAAATAAAATATAAAAGTAAAATAATAATAATAAAACTAAGAAAAATAAATTATATGTTTGAATTATTTAAATATAATAATATAGTATACTAATTAAATTTGTTATAAATAATAAAATAAAATTATATATATGAGGATATTATTATTTAATTATAATTTTATAGTATGGTAATGAATTTTTTTAGATTTATGGTAAATAGAGATCTTAAAAATTAAATTTAATGTTATAAAATTAATGTGTTGATGATAGATATGGGTATTAAAAATTGAAGTATTACAACACATTATAATGTTAATAAAGCTATATTTTCTAAGTGATGATTGTGTTAATAAAATATTAATATTTAATAATAATATTAATAATGTTTTCACTGTATTTGTAGACTTTGTTCTTTGGTGTTGCACGACTCCCTTTGCTAGGATTTTGGCCGTCTCACCTCAGCTGCCTCCAGGCTCTCCATTGGGCCTGCCTCTACTCCCCCCTTGAGATCCCTAAGGTTTAGGACCTACTATGGCTCCTCCCTTCGGCTCCCCTAGCTCCAGTGCCTCCGCCCCAATAGCGCCTACCAGTTCCATCGCATTTTCTACTACCACTCCCTATCCTCCAAGTGTTGTTGTCTGCTTTAGCGAGGAAGTCAAACATAGCAGGAGTTCCTCTAGCCTTCCTCGTTTGCTGGTTGTGGTGCAAGAAGCCCGGACTCTTTCTGATCCTGTCACCCAAGAAGCTCTATATCTGGCTAAAAACTACAAAGCTCATGCTCTTGTTTGCATATTCAATGGTTTGGGGCCCCAGTTAGAAGATCTTCATTTGTGGATCTCTTCTGAATGGAATCCTCTCTTAGAGGAAGAAGCTATTATATGCCCCTGTGCAAAAGGGTTTTTTGTTGTAAATTTTGACTATGTAGAAGATAAGGAACATATCTTCAGATCTGGGCCTTGGTTCTGGGGAAGTCAGGTCTGTCCATGCAACCATGGACCCCTACCTTTGATGCCTCTACTGTGGTTATCTCTTCGACACCGTTTTGAGTTAGGCTTCCAAACCTTCCTTTGCATTTTTGGGGCATTACCTCTATGCAATCCATAGGGAATGCCCTCAAAAATTTTCACAGCAGAAGTCTAGAAACAGAGATTGCCTTCACCACATATGCCCAGATTTACATCAAAATGGATTTCAGTAAATGTTTCCTAGCAAAAATCATCCTGCAAGGTAATGGTTGTTCATGGACTCAAAAATTATATTACGAGCATTTACATTTTAGATCTAGAGCATATTTTGATATAGGAAAATTATCCCTCAACTGCAAAGAATTCCCAGATAAAAATAAAGAAATTAAAGATTAGTGAAATCCCACCTGGTTGATCGGGGAAAATACTGAACATCAGCGCATTGGGAAGGACCAGGATGGTGAAGAAATACCAGCTGATGAAAAAAACAATGAACCATCCCAACAAACCGTGGGATCTATTTCAAGTTCTCTTTCTGCTCAGGAAATTGTTGAGCCCCCAAAATCGCCTACCTCTAAAACTTGGGAAGATCAAGCAGAAGAAGAAGATTCACAAGTTTCACCTCCAGATAGTCAATCAAATTTTAAAGAACAAGAGAAATCCAAGGAATGGAAAAAATTCTAAAAAAAATAACTCTACTCAAACCAGGTAGCCAGTGATGACACAAAGCCAGAATGGCACCTTGAAAGTGTAATCTCTGTCATTTTGTATTTTTGAATTCCTTCTTGGTTAGGAATTAGATCTTGAACTATGTGTCTTTATGCCTCTATTCAGAGGCAACAAACTTGAAATTTTTGTAGATCTTTTTACAGTCGTCATACCACTACTTTTCTAATATAATCTATAACCATTCTTGTAAAAAAATAATAATATGAATAATATTTTTGTATATTTAATTTTATTTTAAATTACATAGTGGTTATTATATTTAATAATGATTTTATTCAATTAGTAAGGTGGTGCCACATTATAATTATAACTATATAGTGAAAAAAAATAATGATGGACGTTTATAATTAGAAGGTGTTTGATTGACATATTATAAACTAACATAATAACATCATATGATCACAAATTCATGATGGAACCTAGCGATAATGTGGCATACTATATTGTTCATGTACCAAGATAACATTTGTTCATTGTGATTAGAATTAGAATGATGAACGTCACAATGTGACATAGCCAATGTTTTTCTCTATAGTATGTTTTATGTCGCAAAAGGTTGGGGGATGTGACATAAAACCCTTACAAATTGTGAGAATGCGACATAGCCTTTGTTTAATTTCGTAATTTGACAAAGACATTGGGTGATGCAAGCATTCAAATATTGTGTAGGAGGTTCAGGAAGGGTTATGACACACACCATAACATGTTGAATGCATTTTCTATATGAATGGACCATAATGTGACATAAGCATGGATGAATGTCATATTGTTACAATCATCAAAAATGTTTTTATTGCTGGTATAGGATTATTTTGAGGACACAATTTATATGACAATATAATAAAGGATTCAAGGCACATTGAAAATATGAATTGTTATAATTTGATATAACCATGAAGGAATGTCACAATCGAACTGTTATCTCCCAAAATAAATTTATTTTGATAGTATGAAGAATTTGATTTATGTAATGAAAGATCTAAGGATGACTAACAAATTGAAGGTCTCTTTTTTTTATATGGTTGAAAAAATTGGAAGTTATAGCTTTCGATGGCTTAGGCAAGGCTTTTAATAGCTCATTAGCCACCGAAAGGCTATGTTTCGGCAGTTAACGATTTAACACAGGATAAAAGTAAACCACCTAAAGTGGGCTCGAGCGAGTAAAATGCAAAAAACACTTTCGATGGCTTAGGCGAGACTGCAAATGACTCATTAGAAACTGAAAAGTGCTGCTTTTGGTAGCTTAGGGAGAAGACCAAGAAGGGTCTTAACCGTCGAAAGCAGACAGAAAACGACATTGGTAAAGGCGCTTTTGGTGGCTTAGGCAAGACTTGGGACAACTCATTAGCCACCGAAAGGTGATGCTTTCGACAAGTTATCGAACAATTCAAAGCATATTTTAATCGCCGAAAGTAGGCAAATAAGCATCATGGGAAAAGCGCTTTCGGTGGCCTAGGTGAAAGCTCGAACATTTCATTATCCACCATAGGGACAGGTTTTCGGCAGTTAAAAGGGTTTTTTGGCAAGGCCGCTATCCGTCGAAACCTGGGTTTCACCGCGGTGCTAGGATAATGGTTTCAGTGGCTTAGGTGAAAGGGATATCACTTCATTAGCCACTGAAAGCCATCTTTTCAGCGGCTAGCACACAAACTTCCAAAGGCTATTAACCATCGAAAAGGTAAAATGTGGAAATAGTTATAAATCAGTCAAATCAAACCCCATCAACAAGATAAACAATCAGTGAAGGGCATGACAAGCCACCGAAAGGACTTGAGCTTGCATAACCGCGTGTGGAAATAAGTGAAGGAGGTTGTTATAGAAGTGATAAATGACTGATAGGATTGGAAACCCTCATTTTTCTTCCACCTGTCCAAAAGAACAGCAGTAAGATCACCGAGTACCCAGGATGATTTGTAATATGATTGTTGGGAAAAGGAAATCGAGAAGATCAGTTTCTACCATCACCTTATGACCTCAGCATCCATCATGATAGCAAAAACCCTCATAATAAGTGCCAAAAACTCTACCACATTTCACTTTCGATCTTAGCCTTCCTCTCCACCAGGAAAACCATTTCTAAGAAAGAATCCTGCTAACACACTGTCATACAGAGCTTAGAATTATTTTTGCAGGTGCCCAGGAGTGGCATTCATCAATATGAAGAAGGGAGGACCTTCTCTCAAGTAGGAGTTGGGAGATATCAGCTATTTGGAAGCACATCTAGAGGTCTATAAACTATTCCAAGATGCTGGCTACTACAGGTTTTGTGAGAAGATACAAGGTTCCCATCAGCAGGTGGCTGAGGCATTTGCTGTCTCATTTGATGGTTCAAAGGTAGTCATAGGCAAAGAGAAATTTCACATAGATGAAACCATAATCACTGAGGTGACTGAGATCCTTGGCATAGGAGAAAAATGGTTCAAAACCACCATACCAAAATATGTAGAGTTCAAATATTACCTAAAGCATGAGCATAGAGGAGTGGTGTGGAACAAGAGTGTGCCATCATCCTCGTTGGAGGACAGGTGACAACAACTGTTGAAGGCCATTGTGGTCTACCTAACATGTGAAGGAAGATATAACAAAGTCATGATCTACCATTTCAAGTTAATGAACCACTTCACAGGTAAAATCCCACTAAATTTTCCCTTTTACTAATACAGAAGTTCAGGAAAGATGGCACACCAAGTGAAAGCCCAGCCAACCAATATTGTTGGCAGACTGTCTTACCATGACCTTATCCAACTATTGATCCAAGAGTTTTTGAAAAGAAGGAATATGGCATAGCCTTATTTCTTGTTTTGGAATGGATTTGAGATAGGCCTTCAGCCAAAAGAGACGGGAAAATCTCCTACCAAAAATTCTAGCACACCAAGGAGTGGGAGAAGAAAGAGGAGAGCTATATCCCTAGCAATAGCAAAACAGCCTCCCTCCTCTTCCAAATCCAAGAAGGTAAAAAGGAACTTGGAATTCAGTGAGAAGGGCCAGGAAGCTAAAACACACAATGAGAATATTTTGAGTATACCCTACTCAGATTTTGAAGAGGAGCAAAAGAAAGGTTCAGAACTAGCTCTGCAAATTGTACCAGTGGCTGAAGAACTACCATCCCCCACACCAAAGGAGTAAGAGGAACCAACAGAGAAGGCTTCCTCTAGCAAGCCCAAAACTCAAAAGATAAAACAATTATTGAGGCAAATTTATGAGATGGAGATTTTGGAAAAGGAAATAAAGAAAAATAATGCTGCATTGACCAGTAGGAACAAGCTGCTACATAAGTCTTACCTAGAGCAGAGAGAAAGATATATTTTCTTAAAGAGACTGAATACAAGGTACCTAAAAGAAAATACTAGATTGTACAGGATGATTAGGTTCCAAAGACTGCAACAGAAGGAGGCTAAGGAAAACCCTAGTAGCCACCCCACGTTGGAAACCCTAGCTGAAGCTGTAGTTAGCCTTCAGCCTCCAAAGACTAGCTAGGTTGCTGTTAACCCTCCTAACACAGATCCCGTTGAAGAAGAAAGCTGAGCATATATACTTAAATGGACATTTTTGGAAGAAACCTGGTAATTTTTGGAAAACAGGGCTTTCGGTGGCTTAGGCGGACACTGGGGCAGTTCATTAGCCACCAAAAGTGTTGCTTTCGGTAGCTAATGGTTTCGATAGTCAGGCCTCTTAACCACTGAAAGCAGACATAGGCTTAAAATTAAATTTTGGCTCATAGGACCAGTTTTGGGTGAATATAGATGGCTCAGGGACAAAGTTTGAAGATGAAAGACGCAGAAGAAAGCATCAGGAAAGGTCTGTTTCAGTTTTACTATGACATAGCAGTGGAAAAGGTCACCAACACCTAGCTCTCAAAAGAAAACAGTGACTTAACCAACAGAGGGCCAGTAGTAGTGATTTCTAGCAGTTACCTCAGTTATCTAAAGGTTCATACAATGAACTAATTCTTCAGTTAGTTATACAAGTAGTTAATTAGGGTTTTCTAACCTAATTTGCAAAAAACTATTATTTTGATTATTTTTTGTAAAAACCAGATCCAAGTTTTCAGGATCTCTATATTTTGTAAAGGCTATAAAGCCTAAGACTTATTTAATGGAAAAGGTTCGACTTCGGGGACTTGTAGACCATACTATTGTTAGCTTCTCATTTTGCTTATGACTTAATATAATCTCTTTTGTTATCATTTGTTCATCTTCCATTTCTATCTTTTCTGTGCTTATGCTTGAATGTGTATTCAGGTTAAATTCAAGTTAATTAATGACTGATAGCTGTCACCCTATTGGAATATTGATGTGATTTAAATTATAAGTACCATCCTTATCATGATTTAGCCATTTATATGCATCTATTTTGTGTGTGTTTGCCAGCCTGATGAGTTCTCCATCCCTACACATTATTGTCAACCTCTGAACAATGGTAACTAAAATCCTTGTACCTGATTGAGTTTCATGCATGTCTTGAGAGTGGAAGGTCATATAGGTCACCTGACTTGATCCATATTAGAAAACCCTAAAAATATTTAATTTAATGGGCATCCTCTAGCTACAACCTAGAGGAGTTTCCTTGAGTGATAACAAATTGGTGGCGTTGCCGAGGAGAGAAGACTAAAGCTCAGCTTTCCTGGGAGATGACATAGACCCTTGCTTTGATGATAGACAAAGCTTGGGCATTATTATGGTTGTAAATCATCTATCTGGTGACTCCATTGAAATAAGGTGGCTTCAAGAAGACCAAGTACCAGAGCAAACCATCAAGGGCCACCAGCAACACCGGTTTCAGATCCAGAATAGATTATGAGAAGAGCTAGGGCTTCACTAAGGTAGACCCGCAGTGTTGCAAAGAAAGCTACATTGGGTATTTCAAGAAATATTTCTGCTATTATTTCTTCTGTTAAAACAATTAATTGTCAGGAATTTATAAATACATCAGAAAATTATAGGGTTTGGGCATCTTCAAGCACTGTTGCTTATGAAGATCCAATCCCTGGTGACTCTACTGGGATAAGTTTACCACCACCACCTTCTTAGTTACTAGCTATATCAGTACTACCTTCCTCCACCCTTCCCATACCCATTTCCAATATGGCTGCCCCTCAATTGACTAAAATGGAAAGGATCCTGGTAGCTAGGTATGGCCCCCTAAATTTTCCTAATCCCCTCTTGGCCATGCCTACTGGAGATTACCTCAAGTACATGCCTAAGTTCATAGGAGAAGGAGATTTCACAGCTAAAGAACATCTAGAGGAATTTTACAATTATGCTGAGAACATTAACATAGAACAAGAAGATGTATGGACTAGGGTTTTTGTGCAAAGCCTAGATGGTTAGGCCAGGAAATGGTTTAAAGAACTGTCTGTTGGGTCAGTGGCAGGCATTGAAGCCCTAGATGACATCTTTCTAAAACATTAGGGAGAGAGGAGAGACCACCTCTATTATATAACAGAGTTCAACAACTTGAAAAGAGAAAATGAGGATTTTGTCTCCAACTTCACCAATATGTTCAACAATATGTACAGCAAGATCCCCACTGATATCAAGCCCACTGATACCTCAGCTAGGATAACTTATGCAAATTCCTTTGAATCTAATTTCTTCCTACTTCTCAAGGAAAGGAGGTTTTCCTCCTTATCACTCATGCAGGATGATTTCCTAGAGGTAGAATCAAACATTGTGGCATCTCAGAAGGTCAAAGGAAAGATAGACAGGAAGAAGCAGCCAACAGACCCTATTGGGGCTTCTTCATCAGAGAACAAGATTGACAAAATGACCAAACTGTTATATAGCCTAACTACTAAAATTTCTAAGATGAAGGACCAAGGACATATACCTGTGAGGGGTAAAGGGCCAAGTGATTTTTCTCCCCAAAACCCTAATTTTTTCCCTTATAGAAGAGGAAACCCCCCAGTTCAGATTCTCAGAAGGGAAAGGAATCAAGGGGAAGATCAAAGAATAAGAGCTCCATTTCATAATGTTGTATTAGAAGAAGAGCCAAAATTAATTGAAGAAGAAGCAGAAGATTAAGACTGTCACGTCCCCGTCCCTCAGCCGGTGAAGAGGACACGACAAACATCAAAACACAGCCAGGCAAATAGCCCATGAACATAAAACAGAAATCAAATGCTGAACTTAAAACTTACAAGCATACACAGATGCAAAACTCTTCAATCATACAGCGGAAGCAACACAAATACATTCCAGCATTTAACATCAATATAATTTACAGAGATGAAGTAACCAGCAGTACTTATCTTTTGATGAAGAATTCACCCGCAACCAGCTACGTCGCTGCAACGTTCCACCCAACCATAGGCCAGCGTGCTCATCAGTCTCTCAGCAACGCTGCCACCCTCGAGCTGGGCATGATTCCTTCGGAATAAGGGTCAATTGCAGGCTTATACATAGCCAAGGGGCACAAACAGCAAACCAACACAGCTGGGTTTCACAGGCTTTCAACAGACAAGCCAAGCTAGCACAGTCCGACGACTAACCATTGCACTCAGGCAATTACTCAGATGTCACAGCTTAAACAGGGAAAATGAATTCTGAGTCATTCTTGGCCCTATCGTGGCCAAAATGACTCTCACTCGAATTTACAATAGCCCCAGACATAACAGTAATGACATTCACAACATAGGGAAAATTACAACTACCGAATCTATCAATGAGCACAACTTATATCCGAGAAAAATGACCCAAATAGCCTGTGAGATAGCCAAAACGGGAATGGCCCTTCACAGTCAGCCGTGGATGCAAGAGCACGGCTCTCAGCTTTCCATGTGCGCCCCAAACAGAAGAATACCTATGCGTGGTTAAACAATCCGAACCAGCAAGGAAAGGAACAGACAATGGAGGCCCTGCGTGAGGAAAAACGACTCTGTTTTTGTCCGTGGATGCACACACAAAAGGAAGGATGCGAATTTGTAGTTCGTGGGTGCTCAACAACTCATGGGGGAGAGGAAGAAACCTGTGTGAGACCCAAAAATGCCCCAAAACCTATGCGTGAGGAGAAAACAAAACCAAAATCGTGGTAGAGTGAACTGACCAGGGAAGAGTGCGTGATGGAGAAGAATGGGTAGACGTGGGTGGAGTGAGCAAGTGGGTAAGGCTGATAGCTTGGCACAACCACCTCCACTTCAGCAATAACTCCCCCAACCACCAGCTGAAGCATTAAAGAGGTTAACAAGGGAAGATGGAAAATCAACAAGGTGACAAAACATGGGTTTTTCCCCCATAACCAAGGTTTGACATCCCCCACCCCTTATCCTTTGAAACCATGCCCTTTTCATTCAACGTTGCACTGTCGTATCTGGTTGTGGTTTATTTTAATTGATGTGCGTGTTTACATGATGCCATATTAAAATGTGCCGGATAGCACGACATACCATCGGCAATTATCCCCATTGCCGAAACATACACAACCAAACCGATGGTGGGGATTTTTCCTTGAGCTCCTCACCACGATTAATTACAATATATACATCATGCAAACGGGGTCAAAACCAGGGACATTACAAAGACAACATCCATTGCATGGAGTATGAGGTAGACTATTATTTTCTGACACAGGCAGAATATGAGGAAGCCCTAATTGATGAGCATATCAGTGAAGGAGCTGTATATCAGGCTGATGGTCAGAGAGCGTAGAATTTGAGGTCCAGGCTGGTTGCTCCTCTTAAAAAGAATGCTATACCTGTCAAACAACCTGCTGCACCGGATAAAAAGGCTCATGTTTTACCAAAGAAAATGGTTGTCATTCCAAAACCATTACAAAAACCAGCACCTTCATCAAGCTTTGACCATGTCCAACTCAAAGCTCTAATAGATGAGGTAAGGTTTCCTGATAGGCTACATTATTCTTTCAACCTTGAGTTAGAGATTCAGAAATTGAAGATCCCGTTCCCATTAATTGAGCTAATGAAAAATGATGCGTTCAAGTCTTCCATTCCGAATTCTCTTCAGCCAAAGGTGCATATTGATACTGACTTTGTAAATCTACAGGATGACAAACCTATTGTAACGCTAGGCCCCATGATCAAAGACCTAAAGGACTCATGCCCACCTTTCTATATATCCTTGAATATCCATGATAAAGTCCTTCATAACTGTCTGCTAGATTTAGGAGCTTCTCATAACCTAATGCAAAAGGCTATGATGGATGAGCTTGGTCTCAGCATCACAAAGCCCTACCATGATTTATTTTCCTTTGACTCCAGAAAGGTCAAGTGCTTGGGCCTCATCAAATACCTTGTTGTGAACCTAACTCAGCTACCTTCAAAAAGCATCATGATGGACATTGTAGTGGCTGATATCCCTCCAAAATTTGGTCTCTTTCTATCTCCATCATGGAGCAAAAGGTTAGGTGGCACCCTTTAGATGGATCTTACATATGCCACCATCCCAATGTTTGGAGGGGAGAATAAGAGGCTTTACAGGGAAAATTAGCTAGCCTACATCATAAGCAATGAGAGCAATTCAGTGAATCACCCCATCTATGTAGTGGACACTAATTTTGGGTCATGCATTCTGCAAATAGATGATTCTCAACAAACATCATTCTAGCTCACTAAGCCCACCTATCAGTAGCCCGAAGAAGTTACCACATCAGACTGGAATATGTATTTTGATTGAGCTAGCACTCAAAGCTCAGTAGGTGCAGGTGTAGTATTGATCTCCCCATCCAAGGAAAGCATTCATCTGTCTTATAAGTTTGATTTTAAAACCACTAACAATATAGCAGAATCTGAGGCCTTGCTGCTAGGAGTTAAAGCTGCCAAGGAGATGGGGATCATGTGCATGAGGATTTTTGGAGATGCAGACATTATTATACAGTAGGTCAACAACACTTTTCAGACAAAGAATGTCAGATTAAAGGCCTATAGGGATGAGGTATGGAAACTCAGAGACTCCTTTATGTTTTTTGAACTATCATATATACCTAGGGCTTTGAATCACCTAGCTGATTCCCTGGTTGTCTCTGCTAATCTGTTTGTTCCTCCTTTACCTCCTAATCTCAACGATGATGTTTAGGTTAAGTGCAGACCTTCCCTGCCAGATAATGTCAAATTTTGGAAGGTGTTTGAGAATTATGATGAGCTTAGAAAATTCCTTCAGCTAGTAGATAAATTCTCTGATATACATATAGATCAGAAAAACCTAAACATGGAGGAATCCAAACAACTCAAGTTGAAAGATAAAGTGGCTGATCAGAACATTGTCCAATTACCCAGCAACTATATACCTCAGGGTCTAGTACCTCTGGAAGAGCTGTTTGATCATAATGACATCCCTTACAAGACTGCCAAAAGGAGCAAGACCCTACTGTCCAAAAGCAAAACATAAGTAGCCAAATCCATACAAAATTGATAAATTTTTCCACTGAGTTGACTGCTGATTAGAGGTCAAAATTTTGCAGCCTGATAAAAGAGTTTGCTGATGTATTTTCCTGGGAGTATAGTGACCTAAAAACCTATGACACCAATATCATCCAACACAGGATTCCTTTGGAGAAGGACACCATCCCTTTCGAGCAGAAGCTGAGATCCATCAATCCTCCCATATTACCAGTAATTGAAAAAGAAACCCATAAGCTCCTCAAAGCCAAAATCATAATCCCCCTTAGGTATTCCAAGTGGATTGCAAACCTAGTGGTGGTAAGGAAGAAGAATGGGGAAATCAGGTTTTGTGTGGATTTTAGAAACCTGAACAAATGTTCCAAAAAAGACAACTATCCACTACCCAAGATGGAACACCTATTGCAAAAAGTCTCAGGGGCTAGTGTCATATCATTCCTAGATAGCTTCTATGGATACAACCAAGTTGTTGTGCACCCTGATGACCAAGAGAAGACGGCCTTTACCACCCCTTGGGGCACTTTCATGTATGCTAAAATGCCCTTTGGGCTGATGAATGCTGGGGATACTTTTCATAGAGCCATGGACCTAGCTTTTGTAGGATTGAAAGATAAATTTGTGCTCATATACTTGGATGACCTAACATTTTACTCTCACAGCCATCATGACCATTTGCAGTATTTGAGGAAGGTATTTCTGAAGTGCAGAAGTTATGGGATATCACTCAATCCTAAGAAGTCACAGTTTGCACTCTATGAAGGGAAACTCCTAGGTCACATATTCTAAGTTGAAGGTGTAAAGATTGATCCGGTAAGGGTGGAATCAATCCAGAAGATGTCCATACCGAGGTCAAAAAGGGACATTTAGTCCTTTTTAGGTAAGATAAACTTTGTCAGGAGGTTCATCCCTAATTTCTCTGAGCTGGTGAAGCACATAACAGTCATGCTAAAAAAGGATGCAGAAATAAATTGGACTAACTAGGAAAGAATCTCTTTCAAAGACATCAAGAAGTCTATCATGGAGGCCCTAACCCTGATTAGTCCTAACTGTACCAAGAGTTTTTACATCTTCTCTTTTGCATCCTATCACACAATGGCAGTTGTGGTGTTACAAAAAGATAATGCGGGTCTTGATCATCCAATTTAATTCTTCAACAAAACCTTGAGAGATGCTGAGCTAAAGTATGATCCAATTGAGAAACAGGCTTATGCTCTCATAAAGTCATTGAAGACTTTCAGAATTTACATTCTCCATGAAAAAGTCCTTGCATATGTCCATTCAGTTGCTGTGAAGGATGTTTTGACTCAGCCTAACATTGATGGGAAGAGAGCTAAGTGGATTTCCAAGCTCATTGAGTTTGATATAGAGGTGAAACCCACTAAGCTAGTAAAGGGATTAGGTCTGACCAAAATCATGGCTAAAGAAAACTGTGAACTAATGGGGATAAACTTCACCCGTGTCAAATCAACAAAAGTGCATACTGTGGTAGCAGCAGAAGTAGATCAAGATCAGAATGGCATTCCACTAATAGCTGAAAACCTGTCTTCATGTGAGTGGTACGTAGGTATTATTCATTTTTTGCAGAAATTAGAAGTTCCTCCTAATCTCACTCCTAATCAAGCACGAGCTCTTAAATTAAAATCTGTTAAGTTTTGCATAATTGACAAACTGTTGTACTAGAAAGATCATCCTGGAATCTTATTGAGGTGTATAGATAAAGAAGAATCAGATTAGTTCATGCATCACTTTCATTCCAGCACATGTGGGGGCCACCATTATTGGAAAACCACAGCCCACAAGATCCTAAGAGTAGGATACTATTGGCCAGTACTTTTTGCTGATGTATGTACTTTTGTAAGGGCCTGTGACCAATGCCAAAGATTTATAGGGAAGCAACAACTCAAATCCTTTGTAACACCCCGGTTTTGACCCCGCTTGGATTAAATGTATATGATGTATATTGTGCAATTAATCGTGGTGTAGAGCTAAAGGCAAAAGCCCCACCATTGATTTGGTTGTTTGTGTATCGACGATTGAAAATCGTTGCCAATGGTATATTGTGCTATCTGGCACATATTAATTCTGGCATCATGTAAATATGCAATTTAATTAAAATAAACCCCAACCAGCTATGTCAATGCAACCATAATAAAAAGGGAATGATTTTCCTAAGGGTAGGTAGGGAAATTATTAAACTTTGGGCCAATGGGAAAAAGCTAAGTGTCAACTGTTAAACCCATTTAGCTGTCACCCACCCTTTTGACTTACTCACTTTCCCTTGTCTCAATCAGTCAACTACCAAATTAAAAACCTCTGTTGTTAGTTGGGCAGTTATTGCAGAGTAGTGGTGTGTGGCAGGATTTTCAGTCCTTACCCACACGCACACTCCACCAGCAAACTCTTTCACCCTCACGTGGGAATTCTTGCATTCTTTCCTATCCCCATGCAGAGACAGTCATTCTTCTCCTCATGCATAGGTATTCACATTTTTACTTAGGCAAAGGGCTGGGAGAGCAGCCTCACATGCACGATTTTGCTGTGTGTATTTCTCTTCATTGTGGGTCTGACTGTGTGAATTCACCTCCACGTGGGTTTTTTTTTCCTTCCTCACACAGCTGAGAAATGGATTGCTGTTCATTTCCCCACGATTTTGTTCTGGGTTCATTTTTGTTTTGGGTTGTTGTGGGTTCTTATTGAGTCATTTTAGCCATGATAGGGCCAAGAACGACTCATGAATCGAATTTCCCATTCAGGGCTGTGTATTACCTAAATTGTCACCTCGTTGGTTCTGTGGTGTTTTATTTTCTTCCCTAGAGTTGTGAATTGCTTGTTTTGTTGTGTGTATGTAGTGGTTGGTTTTTGGACTGTGTTGGAGTGGGAATGAAGGCTTGGTATGCTTGATAAACCTAGTGTGTTTGGGAGCTACATAGAAAGATCTAGAGGGCTGGCTTTCTTCTCCACAACCCCTGAATATCACTAGAAGGGAAGTCAGGGCCTGAGGGACTATGTAGCAAAGAAGGGACTGATTCCTTGTGTTGGGTGTGTGTGGGTGTCCTAGAAGTCAGGCTAGTTCTTGTGTAGGTGTCCTTAGCTCTCTAGTGAGCCCATCAGCTTAGCATTCAGCTTTTCCCAGCTCCTTGATGGCCTGATAAACCCAACTGTGTTGGCTTGGCTGATTTATGTATCTTTGGCTATGTGTGAGACTCCTTAGTTCCTTATTCCTTTGGGAATCATGCCCAGCTCTTGGGTGGCAGTGTTGCTGAGATATTAAGGAGCACACTGGCCTATGGTTGGGTGGAATGTTGAAGCGACGTAGCTGGTTGCAGGACAAATTCTTCATAAGATAAGTATTCTTGACTATCTCATCTCTGCAATTTGTATTTCATTGTTTAATGAAAATGATGAACATGCTAAATTCTTTGAATGTATGGTTTTTCTTCCACTGTATGGTAACAATGTATGCATGTTTTATTTCAAAGCATTTCAATTTTTTTTATGTGTGTATATTCATTGGGATAGTTTCTCGGATAGATAATGGTATGGTAGTGTCCTCTTTGCCGGTCGGAGGGTTGGGGACGTTATAGTGTGGTATCAGAGAACAAGTTGCAGCATGGGCCTCAATGGGCCATGAAGAATCAGTGACAGAGGCAAGTTACCCTTTGTCCAATAGCAGAAGAAATGAGAAAATGACAGGAAAATTTCTGAATTTTTTTCTAAGTGTGAAAATAATCAGATGGCTTAGGCTGAAGCCCATCCGATACGTCAGATGATTTAGCCAGAAGCTCATTTGATACACTAGATAACCTAGGTGGAAGTCCACCTGAGAAGGAACAGGTGGAAAGAAAATTTCAAAGATTTGTCCAAATTTTGAAATTTGTCGGAAGTCTCGGCTGGGAGGAGCCGATGGTCTCTGCCGAGGTGAGTCGAGACACATCAGAGAAGGAAAACGTAGAGGAAAATTTTTTTGAAAATTTTCAAAGTGTCAATATCATCAGAAAGTGTTCTTTGAAGCAGAGCCAAAGCTCTCGGTTGGGAGGAGCCGAAGCTCTCGGGCAGGCAGAGCCGTGGTGTCAGCAAGGATTGCCTGAAGGAAGCTGAAGCATCGGAAAAGGATAGATGATCGAACAACCAATGCACTGGCAGAAGAAAGAAGAAGCTAAGAAGAAAAAATCAGAAATTTTTCTAAGTACAGGAAATATTGGAAAAAATAGAGGATCGGTCAGGCGATGTGTATCGAAAACTAGAGGAAGATCAGTCTGAAATGTCGAAAAAAAATAGAGGATCAGTCAGCTGATGTGTATCGAAAGCTAGAGGAAGGTCAATCTGAAATGTTGAAAGAAATTAGAGGATTGGTCAGCCGATGTGTGCCGAAAGGTAGAGGAAGAATGATCCGATGTGCATTGGAAGACAGATGAAGATCGGTCTGCTGAGGTATCGGAAGCATTGTCAACTAGTGATCCGATACATCGGATGGTTTGTTGGGGAGAGATCCGATATTTACAAAAAAAAAAGAAAATGAGGGCGCTGCCCTTGACCTGCCTTGCAGTGGCATAGGGAAGCCACAAGGGGGCAAGCCCCCTTGACCCCCGTCATCCCCTTTAGATAGTTTTTCTTATGGAAAGGAAATCCCACTTGAAATTGTTAATATCAGGTTTCCCAGTCAAGGTAAGTGATTTATGATTGATATGAATGATATGCAACAAATAGTTTTGTTACTAACATGTTTGTAGAATCATAGTCACCTTCAAGGGCAGTATTCTAGGTAGTGCAATTCGGTAAAGTAAGTTGTGGTTCAGCCATGAGAACCCATGACGGATATGATGCTCGGGATTCCTATGAGCATGTGTGAGATTCCATGGGAGAAGATGTTCGAGTTGGAAATGATGACATAGAGTCTAATGGAAGGAGATTCCAAGAGACACCGCCAGATATTGCAGCCACCATGAGAAGCTTGATTAAAGCCCAGGAAGAGCAGCATCAATTGAATGCTGCTATGTTGCACAGTTTGATAGACTTGCAAAGGAATATAGACTCTGGACAGGTTACAGTAAAACCAGAAGGCAGTGAGAGCAGTACTAGGAGAAGAAGAAGGAATTCTAGTAGATCATCTGAATCTGAAGAATCCATTGGGGATTCAAGCTCTTCTTCTCATAAGGGAAAGAGAAAGAGGAACCATAAGGATCGCTCTTGGGATAAATTTAAGAAGGATAAACCTCCTACATTTGATGGTGAGGTAAAGACTAGACAAGAGGCTGAAGCTTGGCTTCTTGAGATAAAGAAGTACTTCCAAGTTCAGGATTATTTGGGAAACATGAAGGCAAGGGTTGTCATATTCAATCTGAATGGAAGAGCATCCATTTGGTGGGAGCACTTCAAGAAAGTAAAGAGGATCAGTGAAAGGAGACTTAAGTGGAAATAGTTCAAGAAGTATTTCAAGTAGAAATACCTCTTTGACAAGTATTATGATGTCAAGATTAAGGAGTTCCATGAGCTGAGATTTGGACAGTAGACCATGGAGGAGTATGCAAATAAGTTCTTGGAGCTATTGAGGTATTTCAGGTATATCAAAGATGAAAAAGTGAAGGTCCAGGATTTTTTGAGTGGATTGCCTCAGTCTTACAAAGACATAATTGAGTTTTATGAACCTAGAAAATTTGAAGAAGCAATACGGAAGGCTAAGTATTGCTATGAGAAAAGCAAAGGTAAACCTGATTACCATAAGGCATGGAAGGACAAGAAGAATGAGAAGTTTGACCAAAGAAATAAAGGTTTCAAACCTTCTAACTTCAGGAATCAGCAGAAGCAGCCATCCCAAGCTGCGAGTAAGCCAATTGGAGTGATAGGGGAAAAGCCTAAATATCCACAACAGAATAGAGGACCACTCTAATGTTGGAAATGTGGACGACCCCACATGTATAGAAGTTGTCCACTCAAGAATGAGAGTGCAAGGCCAGCTTACAAAATTCAAGAAGAAAAAGTAGTGGTTCAAGTAGTAAGGGTCGTCCCTAGGATTTATGCAACACTAGAGGACTGCCAGGAATATCACCAGTCAACTGTGGTTGAAGTTGCAGGTAATATTGTTGAGCAATCTATTTCTATTTTGATTTACCGTGGTTCGAATCACAGTTACATTACTCCTAGAGTAGTGGAGATTTGTGCTTTTAAGAAAGTAAATCATAGAAAATCTTGGTTAGTTCAGCTGGACACTAGAACTAAGAGAAAGGTTAGTGAAGTGGTAGAGAAATGTCCATTGGTCATGAATGGATTGGCCACTTGTGTAGATCTGAATGTTCTACCACTTGTTTCCTATGATGTTCTCATTGGAATGGATTGGTTAGAAGCTCACAAGGTAAAGCTTGACTGTCACAATAAGACTTTCAAACTTGCATGGATGAAGAAGGGAACCTAGTAGTGGTAAAAGGTATTCCAAAGGTGATTTCAATAAGGTAGGTTTCAGTAATGCAGTTGAAGAAATTATGTAGGAAAGGTTGTCAGTTGTATGCAGCTCATATTTTGGAGGCATCAAAGGATGAAATTCCTAGGTTAGAGGAATTTCAGGTGTTACATGAATTCAAGGATGTCTTTCTTGATGAGATTCCAGGGCTTTCTCCAAAGAGAGACATTGATTTCACAATTGAACTTGTGCCAGGAGTAGCACCAGTGTCCAAGACACCCTAGAGAATGAGTACACCAGAGATGCTAGAACTGAAGATGTGACTGCAAGAGTTGTTGAAAAAGAAGTATATCAGGCCAAGTGTGTCTCCTTAGGGAGCACCAGTTCTATTTGTAAAGAAGAAAGATGGTACACTTAGGTTGTGTATTGACTACATACAATTGAACAAAGTTACCATGAAGAATAAATATCCTTTGCCTAGGATTGATGACCTCTTTGATCAAATGAGAGGAGCAAAGGTATTTTCCAAGATTGACTTGAGGTCTGATTACCATCAGGTGAGAATAAAGGATGAAGACATTCATAAGACAGCCTTTAGAACAATGTATGGACATTATGAGTTTGTAGTGGTACCATTTGGTCTCACAAATGCACCCACTACATTTATGTGCCTTATGAATAGTGTCTTCAGCAGGTATTTGGACCAGTTTGTTCTTGTTTTCCTTGATGACATTCTTATTTATTCTAAGAATGAGGAAGAGCATGAAGAGCATTTGAGATTGACATTGCAATTGATCCAGGAGCATCAGCTGTATGCAAAGCTAAGAAAGTGTGACTTCTATAGAGATTGAATTCGGTATTTGGGTCACATTATCTCAGAAGAGGGTATATCTGTGGACCCTAAAAAGATTGAAGCCATTATGAATTGGCCTACTCCAAGAAATGTGACAAATGTAAGATCTTTTATGGGACTTGCGGGATACTATAGGAGATTCATTGAAGGATTCTCCAAAGTTGCACATGTCATCACTTCTTTGCAAAAGAAGGGGATAAAATTTGAATGGACATCGAGGTGTGAAGAAAGTTTCTAGTAGTTGAAAAATATTCTCACTAGTGCACCCATATTGAAAGTTGTAGATCCAAAGAAAGATTTTGTGGTGTGTACTGATGCATGTAGACAAGGACTTGGAGGAGTCCTTATGCAAGACAACCACGTGATATGTTACGAGTCAAGAAAGCTGAAGGAGCATGAGAAGAACTATGCCACTCATGATCTAGAGCTTGCATCCATAGTACATGCTCTCAAGATGTGGAGGCATTACTTGATGGGTAGAAGATTTGAACTAAGGACAGACCATTGTGGTCTGAAGTAATTGTTTGATCAGCCTACTCTGAATGCTAGGAAAGCGAGATGGCTGGATTTTTTATGTGAGTTTGATTTCGAAATCAAGCACATAAAGGGAAAAGAGAATAAGGTAACTGATGCACTTAGCAGGAAGGTACAAGAAATGCATGTGGCATCTATTAGTATTTTCCAATTAGATTTTTGGAAGCAGATTGTTAATCATACTACTGGAGATGAATTGTATGAGCAAGTAAAAGACAAATTGCAGCAGCAAAGTCTTGAGAAGAGCTATGAGGGATATAAATTGGAAGAAGATGGACTTCTTACTTATATAGGCAGAATTTATATTCCACATGTAGCAAAGTTGAGGAGAGTTGTTATGGATGAAATCTATCAAGCTCCATATTCTGGTCACCCAGGATACCAAAAGACAATTGCTACCACCAGAAAACAGTGCTTTTGGCTAGGAATGAAAAAGGACATGGCTGAATATATTTCTAGGTGCATGAAATGTTAGCAGGTAAAGGTTGAGCATCAACATCTTACAGGTTTGTTGCAGCCTTTGCTAGTTCCAGAATGGAAATGGGAAGTTATTTCCATGGATTTTATTATAGGATTGCCAATGACTTGGAGACAACATTATTCCACATTATTCCATCATGGTTGTGGTAGACAAGTTGACAAAGGCAGTGCATTTTATATCAGTTAAGTCTACGCATAAGACTGATGACATTGCAAAGATATTCATGAAGGAGATTTTCAAATTGCATGGATTGCCTAAGGCAATAGTCTTTGACAGAGATGTCAGGTTCACTTCCAATTTTTGGAAGGGATTGTTTGCAGATTTGGGTACAAAGCTAAACTTCAACACTGCATACCATCCTCAGACAGATGGGAAGACAGAGAGAGTTAATCAGGTGCTTGAAGATATGCTTCGCATGTACATGATGGACAAACCAACCAAGTGGGAATATTACTTACACTTGGTAGAGTTTGCTTATAACAATGGATAGCAGGCATCCTTAGGGATGAGTCCGTATGAAGCTTTGTATGGAAGAAGGAGTAGGACACCAGTGACTTGAGTATTTCAGTGAACAGGGTTGTGCTTGGTCCTGAATTGCTCAAAGAAATGGAGCAGGAGGTTGTAAAGATCAGGAAGAATCTGAAAGAAACCCAGGACAAACAGAAAAGCTATGCAGATAAGCATAGGGTGAACAGGGAATTCAGTGTTGGGGATCATGTTTACCTCAGAGTGAGGGCAAAGAAGACTTCCTTGAAGCTTGGAAGTTGTGCCAAGATGTCACCAAGATATTGTGGGCCATTTGAAGTGCTTGAAAGAATAGAGCCAGTTGCATATAGACTTGCATTGCCTACTAGCACTAGAGCTCATAATGTTTTTCATGTTTCTTTGCTTAAGAAATATGTACATGATCCTAACCATGTGATAAATTGGGATGTGATTCACGTGGAACTCGAGGGAGAGTTCCAAATCGAGCCAATGCACATCCTCGACAGGAAGGTCACAATGCTCTGGAACCGAGCCATAGGGAAGGTAAAGGTACAATGGGAGCTGGAGGATACCATGTGATTGGAACATCCATTTTTGTTCAATTCTGTGGAACACCTAGGCGATACCAGTGTAGCACTTTGTTCAATTTTGTAAAGCACTAAGGACAGTGCTATTGAAGGGGGAGGGGAATGTAACACCCCAGTTTTGACCCCATTTGCATTAAATGTATATATTGTAATTAATCATCGTGTGGAGCTAAAGGCAAAAGCCCCACCATCGATTTGGTTGTTTGTGTATCTGCGATTGAAAATCGTTGCTAATGGTATATCGTGCTATCCGACACATATTAATTATGGCATCATGTAAATATGCACTTTAATTAAAATAAACTTCAACCAGCTATGTCAATGCGACCATAATGAAAAGGGCATGATTTTCCTAAGGATAGGGAGGGAAATTATTAAACTTTGGGCCAATGGGGAAAAGCTAAGTGTCAGCTGTTAAACTCATTTAGCTGTCACCCACCCTTTTGACTTACTCACTTTCTCTTGTCTCAATCAATCAACTACCAAATTAAAAACCTTTGTTTTTAGTTGTGCAGTTATTGTTGAGTAGTGGTGTGTGGCAGGAATGTCAGTCCTTTCCCACATGCACACTCCACCAACAGACTCTTTCACCCTCATGTGGGAATTCTTTCATTCTTGCCTATCCCTACGCGAAGACAGTCGTTTTTCTCCTCATGCACAGGTCTTGGGATTTTTACTCACACAGAGAGCTGGGAGAGAAGCCTCACATGCATGATTTTGCTGTGTGTATTTCTCTTCATTGTGGGTTTGCTCGTGTGAATTCACCTCCATGTGGGTTGTTTTTCCTTCCTCACACAACAGAGAAATGGATTGTCACTGATTTCCCCATGATTTTTGTTTGTTGTGGGTTCATTTTTGTTTTGGGTTGTTATGGGTTCTTATTGAGTCGTTTTGGCCATGATAGGGCCAAGAACAACTCATGAATTGAATTTCTAGTCAGGGCTATGTATTACCTATATTATCACCTCATTGTTTCTGTGGTGTTTGATTTTCTTCCCTAGAGCTGTGAATTGCTTGTTTTGCTATGTGTATGCAGTGGTTGGTCTTTGGACTATGTTGGAGTGGGAATGAAGGCTTGGTATGGTTGATAAACCTGGTGTGTTTGGGAGCCACATAGATAGAGCCAGAGGCTGGCTTTCTTCTCCACAACCCTTGAATAGCACTGGAAGGGAAGTCAAGGCTTGAGCGACTGTGTAGCAAAGAAGGGACTAATTCCTTGTTTTGGGTGTGTGTGGGTGTCCTAGAAGTCAGGCTAGTTCTGGTGTACATGTCCTTAGATCTCTAGTGAGCCCACCAGCTTAGCATTCAACTTTTCCTAGCTCCCTAATGGCCTGATAAACCCAACTATGTTGGCTTGGCTGATTTGTGTATCTTTGGCTATGTGTGAGCCTGCTTAGTTCCTTATTCCTTGGGAATCATGCCTAGCTCAGGGGTGGCAGTGTTGCTGAGATATTAAGGAGCACACTGGCCTATGGTTGGGTGGAACGTTGCAATGATGTAGCTGGTTGCGGGACAAATTCTTCATAAGATAAGTATTCTTGACTATCTCATCTCTGCAAATTGTATTTCTTTGTTTAATGAAAATGATGAGCATGCTAAATGCTTGAATGTATGGTTTTGCTTCCACTGTATGGTAACAATGTATGCATGTTTTACTTGAAAGCATTTCATTTTTTTTTATGTGTGTATGTTCATGGGGCTAGTTGCCCAGATAGATAATGGTATGGTAGCATCCTCTTCATCGGTAGGAGGGTCGGGGATGTTACATCCTTTCCCCTTAGGCCTATTGTGGTGAATGGTCTTTTCCAGCAATGGGGTATGGATTTCATAGGTGAAATAAATCCATCTTCTAGTGGACAACATAAATGGATCCTAGTAGGCACAGTCTACTTTACCAAATGGATAGAGGTAGTACCCACTAGGAATGCCACTCATCGGTTCATCATGATATTTTTATATGAGAATATATTTAGCTGGTTTAGCTTCCCAGTAAGGTTAGTAACTGATAATGCACATGCTTTCAAAGCTGGGGCATTAGTTAAAATGTGTGAGTCAATGGGCATTCAACTGGACAATTCCACATCCTATTATCCTCAAGGCAATGGCCTGGCTGAGTCATCCAACAAAAGCCTAGTCAGGATCATTAGAAAACTACTGGAGACAAATTAGAAAAGCTAGGATTCTAAGCTTAAGTTTGCTTTATGGGCTGATAGGGTAACAGACAAAATATCTATAGGGACTTCTCCATTCAAGTTAGTTTATGGTACTGAGGCCATTTTTCCTATTCAACTCATTCTGCCAATGGAAAAATTATTTTAGGAAGAGGAAGATGAACCAAATGATATGGTTAGGAGGATGATGGACTTGGTGGAGTTGCACCAAATCAGAGAATAAGTGATAGGAAAATCAGGAGCCCATCAACAGAGGATAAAGGGCATGTTTGACAAAAGCAAAAAGTAGACAACTTTTAGGTTGGAGATTGGCTCCTAAAGTGGGATGTTGTCAGACAGGACAAGGGAAAACATGGAAAGTTTGATTCTTTGTGGATTTTCCCTTTTGTGATAGCTTAGGTACATAAGAATAACACCTTCAAATTGCAGAATCTAGAAGGGGAGGAGGTGTTTTATGGCCTAGTGAATGGGCAGTTTCTGAAAATTTACTTTATTTGAGGCTCTGAGGCCTTGTCATTGTAAAGTAGTAGTTAGTAGGTTGTTTTTGCTTATAGAATAAACTCCATGCCCAATGGAACAGTAAGTGATAGTGTTCAGTTTTTAGTTGTTTTCAGGGAAAGGCATTTTCGTCTGGGATTCTTGGGACCTCACTGGGAGGTTCCCATGCCCAAGTAGGAGCTAGATGTTATCTCCCAAAATATTTTTTTTTTGATAGTATGAAGAATTTGATTTATGTAATGAAATATCTGAGGATGACTAACAAATTGAAGGTCTCTGTTTTTTATATGGTTGAAAAATTTGGAAGTTATAGCTTTCGGTGGCTTAGGCGAGGATTTTAATAGCTCATTAGCCACCGAAAGGCTATGTTTCGGCAAATAACGGATTAACACGGGATAAAAGTAAACCACCGAAAGTGGGATCGAGCAAGTACAATGAAAAAAACACTTTCGGTGGATTAGGCGAGACTGCAAATGACTCATTAGCCACCGAAAAGTGTTGCTTTCGGTAGCTTAGGGAGAAAACCAAGAAGGTTGTTAACCGTTGAAAGCAGACAGAAAGCGACATTGGTAAAGGCGCTTTCGGTGGCTTAGGCAAGATTCAGGACAGCTCATTAGCCACTGAAAGGTGATTCTTTCGGTAACTTATCGAACAATTCAAAGCAGATTTTAACCGTTGAAAGTAGGAAAATAAGCGTCGGGGGAAAAGAGCTTTCGATGGCTTAAGTGGAAGCTCGGACATTTCATTAGCCATCGGAAGGATGGGTTTTTGGTGGTTAAAAGGGTTTTTTAGCAAGGCCACTATCCGCTAAAAGCTGGGTTTCACCGCGACACTGGGATAATGGTTTCGGTGGCTTAGGAGAAAGGGATATCACTTCATTAGCCATCGAAATCCATCTTTTCGGCAGCTATCACACAAGCTTATAAAGGCTTTTAAACATCGAAAAGGTAAAATGTGGAAATGGTTAGAAAGCAGTCAAATAAAACCCCATCAATAAGATAAACAATCAGTGAAGGGCATGACAAACCACCGAAAGGACTTGAGCCTTCATAACCACGTGTGGAAATAAATGAAGGAGGTCATTATAGAACTGATAAAGGACTGATAGGATTGGAAACCCTCATTTTTCTTCCACCTCTCCAAAACAACAGTAGTAAGCTCACCGAGTACCCAGGATGATTTGTAATATGATTGTTGGGAAAAGGAAATCAAGAAGATCAGCTGCTACCATCACCTTATGACCTCAGCATCCATCATGAAAGAAAAAATCATCATAATCAATGCCAAAAAATCCATCACATTTCACTTTCGATCTTAGCCTTCCTTTCCACCAGGAAAACCATCTATGAGAAAGAAGCCTACTAACACACTGTCATACAAAGCTTAGAATTATTTTTGCAGGTACCATGAAGTGGAATTCATCAAGATGAAGAAGGGAGGACCTACTCTCAAGAAGTATTTTGGAGATATTAGCTATTTGGAAGCACATCCAGAGGTCTGTAAACTCTTCCAAGATGCTAGATGCTATAGGTTTTGTGAGAAGATACAAGGTTCCCATCAGCAGGTGGATGAGTAATTTTCCCTCTCATTTGATGGTTCAAAGGCAGTCATAGGAAAAGAGGAATTTCACATAGATGAAACCCTAATCACTGAGGTGAGTGAACTCCCTGGCACAGGAGAAAAATGGTTCAAAAACACCATACGAAAAGATGTAGAGTTCAGGTCTTGCCTAAAGCCTGAGCATAGAGGAGTGGTGTATAAGAAGAGTGTGCCATAATCCGGGTTGGAAGAGAGGTGACAACAACTACTAAATGCCATTGTGGTCTACCTAACATGTGAAGGAAGATATAATAGAGCCATGATCTACCATTTCAAGTTAATGAACCACTTCATAGGTAAAAGCCCAATAAATGTTCCCTTTTACTTATACAGAAGTTTGGGAAAGATGGCACACCAAGTGAAAGCACGGCCAACTAAGATTGCTGGTAGACTGTCTCACAATGGCCTTATCCAACTATTTATCCAAGCACTAGTAGAAAATGAGAAATTAATGACTAAAAAAATGACTAAAATCAGGCTATAAACGACTATTTTTGAGTCAGTGACTAATAGTAGCAAATTACCACTATCTTATAGCTAGTCGTATTTCGCTAGTCATTAATAGCTTGACTTAGTAGTCATTGATTTAGTCATTGATTTGGTCATTGATAGACAATGATTTAGTCATTGATAGACAATGCTTTAGTCATTGATAGTCAATGATTTAGTCATTGTTTTAGTCATTGATAGTTAATGATTTAGTCACAGATTTAGTCATTGACTTAGTCACTGAGTTAATCATTGATTTAGTCGTTGATTTAGTCACTGATTGCAACCATTAATGACCAAATACACGACTAAATAAACTACTAGATGTTAACATATTAATGACTAAGCTAAATATGACTAAGATACGAGAAATTAGCTACTAATAGTCGTATATATGTGAATTTAGTCGTTTTTGTAGTCACAAATTTATGATAGGGCATGGAGGAATCGAACCACCAACCTCCTGCCTATAATTAGGCAGATGCTCTACCATTGAGATAGCACCCTTTAAGAAGTTGTTATTGCTTGACAATGATGATATTCAAACAAATTTATGATAGATATCAATCTACAAACTACATAATTATTACTATTACAACTTACCAGTAACTAGTATTTATGAAAGTAGTCATTTACGCAGTGGAGAATTGTAAATAAGAAGGAGCTACGTTGGATGATTTTGCAAATCTCGACGTTTCGATCCCTACTATGGGAAGGGTAAGGAAGTTGATGTGTCCCCATTACACACTACTACATTTCGACCAAAAATCCGATGGCTGTATTGTCGGATTTTCGACACTTCCCTATCGCATGTACGACACTATGATTTGTTTTAAGCGTCGGTGGATTTTTGTCGGTTATCCGACATCTTTCCAATCCGTTGGTTAAGCGATAGCTCAATTTACCATCGGTTAAATGTAAATCGTCGGTTATCCGACATCTAGTTCATATTAAACTTTAAACTTAGCTGTCGCTTAAACGACGATAATGAAAACGTAAGCGTCGGTTAAGCGACGGTATTGAATTTTTTTTTTTTAAATCACCTATAGGCCGTCGCTTAACCGATGATAATGAAAACGTAAGCGTCGGTTAAGCGACGGTATTGAATTTTTTTTTTTTTTAAATCACCTACAGGCCGTCGCTTAACCGACGGCTATAAGTGTTTTTAAAATAAAATACAAATTCCATTTCTTATATCAGTTACAAACCTCTTATCAAAATCACCCCCAACCTAACCATGTTTATCCAAGAGAGTGTGGGACAACATTTCTATATTGTTGGAGAATAGG
>LPNX010141274.1:0-25101 GCA_001517045.1 Pseudotsuga menziesii
GATGGCGAAAATAGCTCTCAACATTGTGAAAGTTGGCATGCACTCTTATTTTCCAAATGCGGATTTAAATCTATGATTAAATTTTAATTTTGAGAAATTTAGTCAAACGCGAAACTTCGTTGTGCGGTTTTGCTAAGGTTGGGCTTAAAGGGGGTCAAAATATTTTGGAATGTCTCAAAAGTTTGCATGCACGCTTGTTGATCAAATTGGCATCCAAATTTATGATCAAATTTAAATTCTAAGAAACTGCTCGAAAGGGAAACTCCGTCGTGCGAATTCAACAGGGTTGGGCTTAAAGGGGGTCAAAATAGCTTGAAACATCACGAAAGTTTGCGTGCATGCTTGTCTATCCAATATGCATCCAAACATATGATCAGGTTTAAATTCTAAGAATCTGGTCAAAGCTGAGACTGCATCATACAGTTTTGTTAGGGTTTGGCTTAAAGATGGCGAAAATAGCTCTAAACATCGTGAAAGTTGGCATGCACTCTTATTTTCCAAATGCGGATTTAAATCTACGATTAAATTTTAATTTTGAGAAATTAGTCAAACGTGAAACTTCGTTGTGCGGTTTGTCTAAGGTTGGGCTTAAAGGGGGTGAAAATATTTTGGAATGTCTCAAAAGTTTGCGTGCATGCTTGTTGATCAAATTTAAATTCTAAGAAACTGCTCGAAAGGGAAACTCCGTCGTGCGGTTTCAACATGGTTGGGCTTAAAGGGGGAAAAAATAGCTTGGAACGTCGCGTAAGTTTGCATGCATGCTTGTCTATCCAATATGCATCCAAACATATGATCAGGTTTATATTCTAAGAATCTGGTCAAAGCTGAGACTGCATCATGCAGTTTGTTAGGGTTTGGCTTAAAGATGGCGAAAATAGCTCTCAACATCGTTAAAGTTGGTGTTCACTCATATTTTCCAAATGCGGATTTAAATCTATGATTAAATTTTAATTTCGAGAAATTAGTCAAACGTGAAACTTCGTTGTGCGGTTTTGCTAAGGTTGGGCTTAAAGGGGGTGAAAATATTTTGTAATGTCTTAAAAGTTTGCATGCACGCTTGTTGATCAAATTGGCATCCAAATTTATGATCAAATCTAAATTCTAAGAAACTGCTCGAAAGGAAAATTTCGTCGTACGGTTTCAACAGGGTTGGGCTTAAAGGGGGTCAAAATAGCTTGAAACGTCGCGAAAGTTGGCATGCACTTTTATTTTCCAAATGCGGATTTAAATCTATGGTTAAATTTTAATTTTGAGAAATTAGTCAAACGTGAAACTTCGTTGTGCGGTTTTGCTAAAGTTGGGCTTAAAGGGGGTGAAAATATTTTGGAATGTCTCAAAATTTTGCATGCACGCTTGTTGATCAAATTGGCATCCAAATTTATGATCAAATTTAAATTCTAAGAAACTGCTCGAAGGTGAAACCCCGTCGTGCGGTTTCAACCGGGTTGGGCTTAAATGGGGTTAAAACAGCTTGAAACGTCGTGAAAGTTGGCGTGCATGCTGGTCTATCCAATATGCATCCAAACATATGATCAGGTTTAAATTCTAAGAATCTGGTCAAAGCTGAGACTGCATCATGCAGTTTTTTTAGGCTTTGGTTTAAAGATGGCGAAAATAGCTCTCAACATCATGAAAGTTGGCATGCACTCTTATTTTCCAAGTGCGGATTTAAATCTATGATTAAATTTTAATTTTGAGAAATTAGTCAAACGTGAAACTTCATTTTGCGGTTTTGCTAAGGTTGGGCTTAAAGGAGGTGAAAATATTTTGGAATGTGTCAAAAGTTTACATGCACGCTTGTTGATCAAATTGGCATCCAAATTTATGATCAAATTTAAATTCTAAGAAACTGCTCGAAAGGGAAACTCCGTCATGCGGTTTCAACAGGGTTGGGCTTAAAGGGGCTCAAAATAGATTGAAACGTCGCGAAAGTTGGCTTGCATGCTTGTCTATCCAATATGCATCGAAAATATGATGAGGTTTAAATTCTAAGAATCTGGTCAAAGCTGAGACTGCATCATTCAGTTTTTTTAGGGTTTGGCTTAAAGATGGCGAAAATAGCTCTCAACATCATGAAAGTTGGCATGCACTCTTATTTTCCAAATGCGGATTTAAATCTATTATTAAATTTTAATTTTGAGAAATTAGTAAAACGTAAAACTTCGTTGTGTGGTTTTGCTAAGGTTAGGCTTAAAGGGGGTGAAAATATTTTGGAATGTCTCAAAAGTTTGCATGCACACTTGTTGATCAAATTGGCATCCAAATTTATGATCAAATTTAAATTCTGAGAAATTGCTCGAAAGGGAAACTCCGTCGTGCAGTTTCAACAGCGTTGGGCTTAAAGGGGGTCAAAATAGCTTGAAACGTCGCGAAAGTTGGCGTGCATGCTTGTCTATCCAATATGCATCGAAACATATTATCAGGTTTAAATTATAACAATCTGGTCAAAGCTGAGACTGCATCATGCAGTTTTGATAGGGTTTGGCTTAAAGATGGTGAAAATAGCTCTCAACATCGTGAAAGTTGGCATGCACTCTTATTTTCCAAATGCGGATTTAAATCTATGATTAAATTTTAATTTTGAGAAATTAGTCAAACGTGAAACTTCGTTGTGCGATTTTGCTAAGGTTGGGTTTAAAGGGGGTGAAAATATTTTGGAATGTCTCAAAAGTTTGCATGCACGCTTGTTGATCAAATTTAAATTCTAAGAAACTGCTCGAAAGGGAAACTCCGTCGTGCGGTTTCAACAGGGTTGGGCTTAAAGGTGGTAAAAATAGCTTGAAACGTCGCGAAAGTTGGCGTGCATGCTTGTCTATCCAATATGCATCCAGACATATGATCATGTTTAAATTGTAAGAATCTGGTCAAAGCTGAGAATGCCTCATGCAGTTTTGTTAGCTCTCAACATCGTGAAATTTGGCATGCCCACTTATTTTCCAAATGCGGATATAAATCTATGATTAAATTTTAATTTTGAGAAATTAGTGAAACGTGAAACTTCGTTGTGCGGTTTTGGTAAGGTTGGGCTTAAAGGGGGATGAAAATATTTTCGAATGTCTCAAAATTTTGCATGCACGCTTGTTGATCAAATTGGCATCCAAATTTATGATCAAATTTAAATTCTAAAAAACTGCTCGAAAGGGAAACTCCATGCTTGTCTATCCAATATGCATCCAAACATATGATCAGGTTTAAATTCTAAGAATCTGGTGAAAGCTGAGACTGCATCATGTAGTTTTGTTAGTGTTTGGCTTAAAGATGGCGAACATAGCTCTCAAGATCGTGACAGTTGGCATGCACTCTTATTTTCCAAATGCGGATTTAAATCTATGATTAAATTTTAATTTTGAGAAATTAGTCAAAAGTGAAACTTCGTTGTGCAGTTTTGCTAAGGTTGGGCTTAAAGGGGGTGAAAATATTTCGGAATGTCTCAAAAGTTTGCATGCATGCTTGTTGATCAAATTGGCATCCAAATTTATGATCAAATTTAAATTTTGAGAAACTTCTCGAAAGGAAAACTCCGTCGTGCGGTTTCAACAGGGCTGGGCTTAAAGGGGGTTAAAATAGCTTGAAACGTCACAAAAGTTGGTGTCCATGCTTGTTTATCCAATATGCATCCAAACATATGATCAGGTTTAAACTCTAAGAATCTGGTCAAAGCTGAGACTGCATCATGCAGTTTTGTTAGGGTTGGGCTTAAAGATGGCAAAAATAGCTATCAACATCGTGAAACTTGGCATCAACTCTTATTTTCCAAATGCGGATTTGAATCTATGATTAAATTTTAATTTTGAGAAATTAGTCAAACGAGAAACTTCGTTGTGCGGTTTTGCTAAGGTTGGGCTTAAAGGGGGTGAAAATATTTTGGAATGTCTCAAAAGTTTGCATGCATGCTTGTTGATCAAATTCGCATCCAAATTTATGATCAAATTTAAATTCTAAGAAACTGCTCGAAAGGGAAACTTCATCGTGCGGTTTCAACATGGTTGGGCTTAAAGGGGGTCAAGATAGCTTGAAACGTCGCGAAAGTTTGCATACATGCTTGTCTATCCAATATGCATCCAAACATATGATCAGGTTGAAATTCTAAGACTCTGGTCAAAGTTGAGACTGCATCATGCAGTTTTGTTAGGGTTTGGCTTAAAGATGGCGAAAATAGCTCTCAACATCGTTAAAGTTGGCATTCACTCTTATTTTCCAAATGCGGATTTAAATCTATGATTAAATTTTAATTTTGAGAAATTAGTCAAACGTGAAACTTCGTTGTGCGCTTTAGTTAAGGTTGGGCTTAAAGGGGGTGAAAATATTTTGGAATGTCTCAAAATTTTGCATGCATGCTTGTTGATCAAATTGGCATCCAAATTTATGATCAAATTTAAATTCTAAGAAACTGCTCGAAAGGGAAACTCTGTCGTGCGGTTTCAACATGGTTGGGCTTAAAGGGGTTCAAAATACCTTGAAACGTCGTGAAAGTTGGCGTGCATGCTTGCCTATCCAATATGCATCCAAAAATATGATCAGGTTTAAATTCTAAGAATCTGGTCAAAGATGAGACTGCATCATGCAGTTTTGTTAGGGTTTGGCTTAAAGATGGCGAAAATGCCTCTCAACATCGTTAAAGTTGGCATTCACTCTTATTTTCCAAATGCAGATTTAAATCTATGATTAAATTTTAATTTTGAGAAACTTGGTCCAACGTGAAACTTCATTGTGCGGTTTTGCTAAGGTTGGGCTTAAAGGGGGTGAAAATATTTTGGAATGTCTCAAAATTTTGCATGCACGCTTGTTGATCAAATTGGCATCCAAATTTATGATCAAATTTAAATTCTAAGAAACTGCTCGAAAGGGAAACTCCGTCGTGCCGTTTCAAGATGGTTGGGCTTAAAGGGGGTCAAAATAGCTTGAAACATCGTGAAAGTTGGCGTGCATGCTTGCCTATCCAATATGCATCCAAACATATGATCAGGTTTAAATTCTAAGAATCTGGTAAAAGATGAGACTGCATCATGCAGTTTTGTTAGGGTTTGGCTTAAAGATGGCGAAAATAGCTCTCAACATCGTTAAAATTGGCATTCACTCTTATTTTCCTAATGCAGATTTAAATCTATGATTAAATTTTAATTTTGAGAAATTAGTCAAACGTGAAACTTCGTTGTGCGGTTTTGCTAAGGTTGGGCTTAAAGGGGGTGAAAATATTTTGGAATGTCTCAAAATTTTGCATGCACGCTTGTTGATCAAATTGGCATCCAAATTTATGATCAAATTTAATTTCTCAGAAACTGCTCGAAAGGGAAACTCCGTCTTGCGGTTTCAACATGGTTGGGCTTAAAGGGGGTCAAAATAGCTTGAAACGTCGTGACTGTTGCCGTGCATGCTTGCCTATCCAATATGCATCCAAACATAAGATCATGTTTAAATTCAAACAATCTGGTCAAAGCTTAGACTACATCATACAGTTTTGTTCGGGTTTGGCTTAAAGATGGCGAAAATAGCTCTCAACATCATGAAAGTTGGCATGCACTCTTATTTTCCAAATGCGGATTTAAATCTATGATTAAATTTTAATTTTGAGAAATTACTCAAACGTGAAAGTTCGTTGTGCTGTTTTGTTAAGGTTGGGCTTAAAGGGGGTGAAAATATTTTGGAATGTCTCAAAAGTTTGCATGCACGCTTGTTGATCAAATTGGCATCCAAAATTATGATCAAATTTAAATTCTAAGAAACTGCTCGAAAGGGAAACTCCGTCGTGCGGTTTCAACATGGTTGGGCTTAAAGGCGGACAAAATAGCTTGAAACGTCTTGTAAGTTTGCATGCATGCTTGTCTATCCAATATGCATCCAAACATATGATCAGGTTTAAATTCTAAGAATCTGGTCAAAGCTGAGACTGCATCATGTAGTTTTGTTAGGGTTTGGCTTAAAGATGGCGAAAATAGCTCTCAACATCGTGAAAGTTGGCATTCTCTCTTATTTTCCAAATGCGGATTTAAATCAATGATTAAATTTTAATTTTGAGAAATTAGTCAAACGTGAAACTTCGTTGTTCGGTTTTGCTAAGGTTGGGCTTAAAGGGGGTGAAAATATTTTGTAATGTCTCAAAAGTTTGCATGCACGCTTGTTGATCAAATTGGCATCCAAATTTATTATCAAATCTAAATTCTAAGAAACTACCCGAAAGGAAAACTCCGTCGTGCGGTTTCAGCAGGGTTGGGCTTAAAGGGCGTCAAAATAGCTTGAAACGTCGCGAAAATTGGCGTGCATGCTTGTCTATCCGATATGCATCCAAACATATGATCAGGTTTAACTTCTAAGAATCTGGTCAAAGCTGAGACTGCATCATGCAGTTCTGTTAGGGTTTGGCTTAAAGATGGCGAAAATAGCTCTCAACATCGTGAAAGTTGGCATGCACTTTTATTTTCGAAATGCGGATTTAAATCTATGGTTAAATTTTAATTTTGAGAAATTAGTCAAACGTGAAACTTCGTTGTGCGGTTTGCTAAAGTTGGGCTTAAAGGGGTTGAAAATATTTTTGAATGTCTCAAAAGTTTGCATGCACGCTTGTTGATCAGATTGGCATCCAAATTTATGATCAAATTTAAATTCTAAGAAACTGCACGAAAGGGAAACCCCGTCGTGCGGTTTCAACCGGGTTGGGCTGAAAGGGGGTCAAAATAGCTTGAAACGTCGTGAAAGTTGGCGTGCATGCTTGTCTACCCAATATGCATCCAAACATATGATCTGATTTAAATTTTAATAAATTCTAAGAAACTGCTCGAAAGGGAAACTCCGTCGTGTGGTTTCAACATGGTTGGGCTTAAAGGGGGTCAAAATAGCTTGAAACGCCGCGAAAGTTGGCGTGCATGCTTGTCTATCCAATATGCATCCAAACATATGATCAGGTTTAAATTATAAGAATCTGGTCAAAGCTGAGACTGCATCATGCAGTTTTGTTAGGGTTTAGCTTAAAGATGGTGAAAATAGCTCTCAACATCGTGAAAGTTGGCATGCACTCTTATTTTCCAAATGTGGATTTAAATCTATGATTAAATTTTAATGTTGAGAAATTAGTCAAACGTGAAACTTCATTGTGCGGTTTTGCTAAGGTTGAGCTTAAAGGGGGTGAAAATATTTTGGAATGTCTCAAAAGTTTGCATGCACGCTTGTTGATCAAATTGGCATCCAAATTTATGATCAAATATAAATTCTAAGAAACTGCTAGAAAGGGTAACTCCGTCGTGCGGTTTCAACATGGTTGGGCTTAAAGGGGGTCAAAATAGCTTGAAACGTCGTGAAAGTTGGCGTGCATGCTTGCCTATCCAATATGCATCGAAACATATGATCAGGTTTAAATTCTAAGAATCTGGTCAAAGCTGAGACTGCATCATGCAGTTTTGTTAGGGTTTGGCTTAAAGTTGGCAAAAGTAGCTCTCAACATCGTTAAAGTTGGCATTCACTCTTATTTTCCAAATGCGGATTTCAATCTATGATTAAATTTTAATTTTGAGAAATTAGTCAAACGTGAAACTTCGTTCTGCGGTTTTGCTAAGGTTGGGCTTAAAGGGGGTGAAAATATTTTGGAATGTATCAAAATTTTGCATGCACGCTTGTTGATCAAATTGGCATCCAAATTTATGATCAAATTTAAATTCTAAGAAACTGCTCGAAAGGGAAACTCCGTCATGCGGTTTCAACATGGTTGGGCTTAAAGGTGGTCAAAATAGCTTGAAACGTCGTGAAAGTTGGCGTGCATGCTTGCCTATCCAATATGCATCCAAACATATGATCAGTTTTAAATTCTAAGAATCTGGTCAAAGCTGAGACTGCATCATGCAGTTTTGGTAGGGTTTGGCTTAAAGATGGCGAAAATAGCACTCAACATCGTTAAAGTTGGCATTCACTCTTATTTTCCAAATGCGGATTTAAATCTATGATTAAATTTTAATTTTGAGAAATTAGTCAAACGTGAAACTTCGTTGTGCGGTGTTGCTAAGGTTGGGCTTAAAGGGGGTGAAAATATTTTGGAATGTCTCAAAAGTTTGCATGCATGCTTGTTGATTAAATTCACATCCAAATTTATGATCAAATTTAAATTCTAAGAAGCTGCTCGAAAGGGAAACTCCGTCGTGCGGTTTCAACAGGGTTGGGCTTAAAGGGGGTCAAAATAGCTTGAAACGTCGCGGAAATTGGCGTGCATGCTTGTTTATCCAATATGCATTCAAACATATGATCAGGTTTAAATTCTAAGAATCTGGTCAAAGCTGAGACTGCATCATGCAGTTTTGTTAGGGTTGGGCTTAAAGATGGTGAAAATAGCTCTCAACATCGTGAAAGTTGGCATGCACTCTTATTTTCCAAATGAGGATTTAAATCTATGATTAAATTTTAATTTTGAGAAATTAGTCAAACGTGAAACTTCATTGTGCGGTTTTGCTAAGGTTGGGCTTAAAGGGGGTGAAAATATTTTGGAATGTCTCAAAAGTTTGCATGCACGCTTGTTGATCAAATTGGCATCCAAATTTATGATCAAATTTAAATTCTGAGAAACTGCTCGAAAGGGAAAGTCCGTCGTGCGGTTTCAACAGGGTTGGGCTTTCAGGGGGTCAAAATAGCTTAAAACGTCGCGACAGATGGCGTGCATGCTTGGCTATCCAATATGCCTCCAAACATATGATCAGGTTTAAATTCTAAGAATCTGGTCAAAGTTGAGACTGCATCATGCAGTTTTGTTAGGGTTTGGATTAAAGATGGTGAAAATAGCTCTCACCATCGTGACAGTTGGCATGCATTCTTATTTTACAAATGCGGATTTAAATCTATGATTAAATTTTAATTTTAATAAATTAGTCAAACGTGAAACTTCGTTGTGCGGTTTTGCTAAGGTTGGGCTTAAAGGAGGTGAAAATATTTTGGAATGTCTCAAAAGTTTGCAGGCATGCTTGTTGATCAAATTGGCATCCAAATTTATGATCAAATTTAAATTCTAAGAAACTGCTCGAAGGGAAACTCCATAGTCCGGTTTCAACATGGTTGGGCTTAAAGGGGGTCAAAATAGTTTGAAACGTCACGAAAGTTGGCGTGCATGCTTGTCTATCTAATATGCCTCCAAACATATGATCCGCTTTAAATTCTAAGAATCTGGTCAAAGCTGAGACTGCATCATGCAGTTATGTTAGGGTTTCGCTTAAAGATGGTGAAAATAGCTCTCAACATCGTGAAAGTTGGCATGCACTCTTATTTTCCAAACGCGGATTTAAATCTATGATTAAATTTTAATTTTGAGAAATTAGTCAAACGTGAAACTTCGTTGTGCGGTTTTGCTAAGGTTGGGCTTAAAGGGGGTGAAAATATTTTGGAATGTCTCAAAAGTTTGCATGCACGCTTGTTGATCATATTGGCATCCAAATTTATGATCAAATCTAAATTCTAAGAAACTGCTCAAAAGGGAAACTCCCTCGTGCGGTTTCAACAGGGTTGGGCTTAAAGGGGGTCAAAATAGCTTGAAACGTCGCGAAAGTTGGCGTGCATGCTTGTATATCCAATATGCATCCAAACATATGATCAGGTTTAAATTCTAAGAATCTGGTCAAGGATGAGACTGCATCATGCAGTTTTGTTAGGGTTTGGCTTAAAGAGGACGAAAATAGCTCTCAACATCGTGAAAGTTGGCATACCCTCTTATTTTCCAAATGCGGATTTAAATCTATGGTTAATTTTTAATTTTGAGAAATTAGTCAAACATGAAACTTCGTTGTGCGGTTTTGCTAAGGTTGGGCTTAAAGGGGTTGAAAATATTTTGGAATGTCTCAAAAGTTTGCATGCACGCTTGTTGATCAAATTGGCATCCAAATTTATGTTCAAATTTAAATTCTGAGAAACTGCTCGAAAGGGAAACCCCGTCGTGCGGTTTCAACCGGGTTGGGCTTAAAGGGGGTCAAAATAGATTGAAACGTCGCGAAAGATGGCGTGCATGCTTGTCTATCCAATATGCATCCAAACATATGATCAGGTTTAAATTTTAAGAATCTGGTCAAATTTGAGACTGCATCATGCAGTNCGTGAAAGATGGCGTGCATGCTTGTCTATCCAATATGCATCCAAACATATGATCAGGTTTAAATTTTAAGAATCTGGTCAAATTTGAGACTGCATCATGCAGTTTTGTTAGGGTTTGGCTTAAAGATGGTGAAAATAGCTCTCAACATCGTGACAGTTGGCATGCACTCTTATTTTCCAAATGCGGATTTAAATCTATGATTAAATTTTAATTTTGAGAAATTAGTCAAACGTGAAACTTCGTTGTGCGGTTTTGCTAAGGTTGGGCTTAAAGGGGGTGAAAATATTTTTGGAATGTCTCAAAAGTTTGCATGCACGCTTGTTGATCAAATTGGCATCCAAATCTATGTTCAAATTTAAATTCTGAGAAACCGCTCGAAAGGGAAACTTCGTCGTGCGGTTTCAACAGGGTTGGGCTTAAAGGGGGTCAAAATAGCTTGAAACGTCGCGAAAGATGGCGTGCATGCTTGGCTATCCAATATCCCTCCAAACATATGATCAGGTTTAAATTCTAAGAATCTGGTCAAAGTTGAGACTGCATCATGCAGTTTTGTTAGGGTTTGGCTTAAAGATTGTGAAAATAGCTCTCAACATCGTGACAGTTGGCATGCACTATTATTTTCGAAATGCGGATTTAAATCTATGATTAAATTTTAATTTTGAGAAATTAGTCAAACGTCAAACTTCGTTGTGAGGTTTTGCTAAGGTTGGGCTTAAAGGGGGTGAAAATATTTTGGAATGTCTCAAAAGTTTGCATGCACGCTTGTTGATCAAATTGGAATCCAAATTTATGATCAAATTTAAATTCTGAGAAACTGCTCGAAAGGGAAACTCTGTCCTGCAGTTTCAACAGGGTTGGGCTTAAAGGGGGTCAAAATAGCTTGAAACGTCACGAAATTTGGCGTGCATGCTTGTCTATCCAATATGCATCAAAACATATGATCAAGTTTAAATTCTAAGAATATGGCAAAAGCTGAGACTGCATCATGCAGTTTTGTTAGGGTTTGGCTTAAAGATGGCGAAAATAGCTCTCAACATCGTGAAAGTTGGCATGCACTCTTATTTTCCAAATGCGGATTTAAATCTATGATTTAATTTAAATTTTGAGAAATTAATCAAACGTGAAACTTCGTCGTGCGGTTTTTCTAAGGTTGGGCTTAAAGAGGGTGAAAATATTTTGGAATGTCTCAAAATTTTGCATGCACGCTTATTTATCAAATTGGCATCCAAATTTATGATCAAATTTAAATTCTAAGATACTACCCAAAAGGGAAACTCCGTCGTGCAGTTTCAACAAGGTTGGGCTTAAAGGGTGTCAAAATAGCTTGAAACGTCGCGAAATTTGGCGTGCAATCTTGTCTATCCAATATGCATCCAAACATATGTTCAGGTTTAAATTCTAAGAATCTGGTCAAACCTGAGACTGCATCATGCAGTTTTGTTAGTGTTTGGCTTAAACATTGCGAAAATAGCTCTCAACATCATGAAAGTTGTCATGCACTCTTATTTTCCAAATGTGGATTTAAATCTATGATTAAATTTTAATTTGGAGGAATTAGTGAAACGTGAAACTTCGTTGTGCAGTTTTGCTAAGGTTGGGCTTAAAGTGTGTGAAAATATTTTGGAATGTCTCAAAAGTTTGCATTCACGGTTGTTGATCAAATTGGCATCCAAATTTATGATCAAATTTAAATTTTGAGAAACTGCTCGAAAAGGAAACTCCATCGTGCGGATTCGACAAGGTTGGGCTTAAAGGGGGTCAAAATAGCTTGAAACGTCGTGAAAGTTGGCGTGCATGCTTGTCTATCCAATATGCATCCAAACATATGATCAGGTTTAAATTTTAACAATCTGGTCAAAGATGAGACTGCATCATGCAGTTTTGTTAGGGTTTGGCTTAAAGATGGCGAAAACAACTCTCAACATCATGAAAGTTGGCATGCACTCTTATTTTCCAAATGCGGATTTAAATCTATGATTAAATTTTAATTTTGAGAAATTAGTGAAACGTGAAACTTCGTTGTGCGGTTTTGCTAAGGTTGGGCTTAAAGGGGGTGAAAATATTTTGGAATGTCTCAAAAGTTTGCATGCATGCTTGTTGATCAAATTGGCATCCAAATTTATTACCAAATTTAAATTCTAAGAAACTGCTTAAGAAGGGAAACTCCGTCGTGTGGTTTCAACAGGGTTGGGCTTAAAGGTGGTCAAAATAGTTTGAAATGTCGCGAAAGTTGGTGTGCATGCTTGTCTATCCAATATGCATCCAAACATATGATCAGGTTTAAAATCTAAGAATCTGGTCAAAGCTGAGACTGCATCATGCAGANACGTCGCGAAAGTTGGTGTGCATGCTTGTCTATCCAATATGCATCCAAACATATGATCAGGTTTAAAATCTAAGAATCTGGTCAAAGCTGAGACTGCATCATGCAGATTTGTTAGGGTTTGGCTTAAAGATGGCGAAAATAGCTCTCAACATCATGAAAGTTGGCATGCACTCTTATTTTCCAAATGCTGATTTAAATCTATGATTAAATTCAATTTTGAGAAATTACTCAAACGTGAAACTTCGTTGTGCGGTTTTGCTAAGGTTGGGCTTAAAGGGGGTGAAAATATTTTGGAATGTCTCAAAAGTTTGCATGCACGCTTGTTGATCAAATTTGCATCCAAATTTATGATCAAATCTAAATTCTAAGAAACTGCTCGAAATGGAAACTCCCTCGTGCGGTTTCAACAGGGTTGGGCTTAAAGGCGGTCAAAATAGCTTGAGACGTCGCGAAAGTTGGCGTGCATGCTTGTCTATCCAATATGCATCCAAACATATGATCAGGTTTAAATTCTAAGAATCTGGCAAAAGCTGAGACTGCATCATGCGGTTTTGTTAGGGTTTGGCTTAAAGATGGCGACAATAGCTCTCAACATCGTGAAAGTTGGCATGCACTCTTATTTTCCAAATGCGGATTTAAATCTATGATTAAATTTTAATTTTGAGAAATTAGTCAAACGTGAAACTTCGTTGTGCGGTTTTCCTAAGGTTGGGTTTAAAGGGGGTGAAAATATTTTGGAATGTCTCAAAAGTTTGCATGCACGCTTGTTGATCAAATTGGCATCCAAATTTATGATCAAATTTAAATTCTGAGAAATTGCTCGAAAGGGAAACTCCGTCGTGCGGTTTCAACAGGGTTGGGCTTAAAGGGGGTGAAAATAGCTTGAAACGTCGTGAAAGTTGGCGTGAATGCTTGTCTATCCAATATGCCTCCAAACATATGATCAGGTTTGAATTCTAAGAATCTGGTCAAAGCTGAGACTGCATCATGCCGTTTTGTTAGGGTTTGGCTTAAAGATGGCGAAAATAGCTCTCAACATCGTGAAAGTTGGCATGCACTCTTATTTTCCAAATGCGGATTTAAATCTATGATTAAATTTTAATTTTGAGAAATTAGTCAAACGTGAAACTTCATTGTGCGGTTTTGCTAAGGTTCAGCTTAAAGGGGGTGAAAATATTTTGGAATGTCTCAAAAGTTTGCATGCACGCATGTTGATCAAATTGGAATCCAAATTTATGATCAAATTTAAATTCTGAGAAACTGCTCAAAAGGGAAACTCCGTCTTGTGGTTTCAATAGGGTTGGGCTTAAAGGGGCTCAAAATAGCTTGAAACGTCGTGAAAGTTGGCGTGCATGCTTGTCTATCCAATACGCATCCAAACATATGATCAAGTTTCAATTCTAAGAATCTGGTCAAATTTGAGACTGCATCATGCAGTTTTGTTAAAGTTTTGCTTAAAGATGGGGAAAATAGCTCTCAACATCGTGAAAGTTGGCGTGCACTCTTATTTTCCAAATGTGGATTTAAATCTATGATTAAATTTTAATTTTGAGAAATTAGTCAAACGTGAAACTTCGTTGTGCGGTTTTGCTAAGGTTGGGCTTAAAGGGGGTGAAAATATTTTGGAATGTCTCAAAAGTTTGCATGCACGGTTGTTGATCAAATTGGCATCCAAATTTATGATCAAATTTTAATTCTAAGAAACTGCTCGAAAGGGAAACTCCGTCGTGCGGTTTCAACAGGGTTGGGCTTAAAGGGGGTCAAAATAGCATGAAACGTCTCGAAAGCCGGCGTGCATGCTTGTCTATCCAATATGCATCCAAACATATGATTAGGTTTAAATTCTAAGAATCTGGTCAAACCTGAGACTCCATCATGCAGTTTTGTTAAGGTTTCGCTTAAAGATGGCGAAAATAGCTCTCAACATCGTGAAAGTTGGCATGCACTCTTATTTTCCAAACGCGGATTTAAATCTATGATTAAATTTTAATTTTGAGAAATTACTGAAACTTGAAACTTCGTTGTGCGGTTTTGCTAAGGTTGGGCTTAAAGGGGGTGAAAATATTTTGGAATGTCTCAAAAGTTTGCATGCATGCTTGTTGGTCAAATTGGCATCCAAATTTATGATCAAATTTAAATTCTAAGAAGTTGCTCGAAAGGGAAACTCCGTCGTGCGGTTTCAACAGGGTTGGGCTTAAAGGGGGTCAAAATAGCTTGAAACGTCGCGGAAATTGGCGTGCATGCTTGTATATCCAATATGCATCCAAACATATGATCAGATTTAAATTCTAAGAATCTGGTCAAAGCTGAGACTGCATCATGCAGTTTTGTTAGGGTTTGGCTTAAAGATGGCGAAAATAGCTCTCAACATCGTGAAAGTTGGCATGCACTCTTATTTTCCAAATGAGGATTTAAATCTATGATTAAATTTTAATTTTGAGAAATTAGTCAAACGTGAAACTTCGTTGTCGCGGTTTTGCTAAGGTTGGGCTTAAAGGGGGTGAAAATATTTTGGAATGTCTCAAAAGTTTGCATGCACGCTTGTTGATCAAATTGGCATCCAAATTTATGATCAAATTTAAATTCTGAGAAACTGCTCGAAAGGGAAACTCCGTCGTGCGGTTTCAACAGGGTTTGGCTTTAAGGGCGTCAAAATAGCTTAAAACGTCGCGAAAGATGGCGTGCATGCTTGGCTATCGAATATGCCTCCAAACATATGATCAGATTTAAATTCTAAGAATCTGGTCAAAGTTGAGACTGCATCATGCAGTTTTGTTAGGGTTTGGCTTAAAGATGGTGAAAATAGCTCTCACCATCGTGACAGTTGGCATGCACTCTTATTTTACAAATGCGGATTTAAATCTATGATTAAATTTTAATTTTAATAAATTAGTCAAACGTGAAACTTCGTTGTGCGGTTTTGCTAAGGTTGGGCTTAAAGGAGGTGAAAATATTTTGGAATGTCTCAAAAGTTTGCAGGCATGCTTGTTGATCAAATTGGCATCCAAATTTATGATCAAATTTAAATTCTAAGAAACTGCTCGAAGGGAAACTCCCTCGTGCGGTTTCAACATGGTTGGGCTTTAAGGGGGTCAAAATAGTTTGAAACGTCACGAAAGTTGGCGTGCATGCTTGTCTATCTAATATGCCTCCAAACATATGATCCGCTTTAAATTCTAGGAATCTGGTCAAATCTGAGACTGCATCATGCAGTTATGTTAGGGTTTGGCTTAAAGATGGCGAAAATAGCTCTCAACATCGTGAAAGTTGGCATGCACTCTTATTTTCCTAATGCGGATTTAAATCTATGATTAAATTTTAATTTTGAGAAATTAGTCAAACGTAAAACTTCGTTGTGCGGTTTTGCTAAGGTTGGGCTTAAAGGGGGTGAAAATATTTTGGAATGTCTCAAAAGTCTGCATGCACGCTTGTTGATCAAATTGGCATCCAAATTTATGATCAAATTTAAACTCTAAAAAACTGCTCGAAAGGGAAACTCCGTCGTGCGGTTTCCACAGGGTTGGGCGTAAAGGGGGGCAAAATGGCTTGAAACGTCGCGAAAGTTGGCGTGCATGCTTGTCTATCCATTATGCATCAAAATCTATGATCAGGTTTAAATTCTAAGAATCTGGTCAAAGCCGAGACTGCATCGTGCAGTTTTGTTAGGGTTTGGCTTAAAGATGGCGAAAATAGCTCTCACATCGTGGAAGTTGGCATGCACTCTTATTTTCCAAATGCGGATTTAAATGTATTATTAAATTTTAATTTTGAGAAATTAGTCAAACGTGAAACTTCGTCGTGCGGTTTTGCTAAGGTTGGGCTTAAAGGGGGTGAAAATATTTTGGAATGTCTCAAAAGTTTGCATGCACGCTTGTTGATCAAATTTAAATTCTAAGAAACTGCTCGAAAGGGAAACTCCGTCGTGCGGTTTCAACAACGTTGGTCTTAAAGCGGGTCAAAATAGCTTGAAACGTCTAGAAAGTTGGTGTGCATGCTTGTCTATCCAATATGCATCCAAACATATGATTAGGTTTAAATTATAAGAATCTGGTCAAACCTGAGACTGCATCATGCAGTTTTGTTAGGGTTTGGCTTAAAGATGGCGAAAATAGCTCTCAACATCATAAAAGTTGGCATGCACTCTTATTTTCCAAATGCGGATTTAAATCTATAACTAAATTTTAATTTTGAGAAATTAGTCAAACGTGAAACTTCGTTGTGCGGTTTTTATAAGGTTGGGCTTAAATGGGGTGAAAATATTTTGGAATGTCTAAAAACTTTGCATGCACGGTTGTTGATCAAATTGGCACCAAATTTATGATCAAATTTAAATTCTAAGAAACTGCTCGAAAGGGAAACTCATTCGTGCGGTTTCAACAGGGTTGGGCTTAAAAGGGGTTAAAATAGCATGAAACGTCGTGAAAGTTGGCGTGCATGCTTGTCTATCCAATATGCATCCAAACATATGATCAGGTTTAAAATCTAAGAATCTGGTCAAAGCTGAGATTTCAACATGCAGTTTTGTTAGGGTTTGGCTTAAAGATGGAGAAAATAGCTCTCAACATCATGAAAGTTGGCATGCGCTCTTATTTTCCAAATGCGGATTTAAATCTATGACTAAATTTTAATTTTGAGAAATTAGTCAAACGTGAAACTTCGTTGTGCGGTTTTGCTAAGGTTCGGCTTAAAGGAGGTGAAAATATTTTGGAATGTCTCAAAAGTTTACAGGCATGCTTGTTGATCAAATTGGCATCCAAATTTATGATCAAATTTAAATTCTAAGAAACTGCTTGAAGGGAAACTCCATAGTCCGGTTTCAACATGGTTGGGTTTAAAGGGGGTCAAAATAGCTTGAAACGTTGCGAAAGTTGGCGTGCATGCTTGTCTATCCAATATGCCTCCAAACATATGATCCGGTTTAAATTCTAAGAATCTGGTCAAGCTGAGACTGCATCATGCAGTTATGTTAGGGTTTGGCTTAAAGATGGTGAAAATAGCTCTCAACATCGTGAAAGTTGGCATGCACTCTTATTTTCCAAATGCGGATTTAAATCTATGATTAAATTTTAATTTTGAGAAATTAGTCAAACGTGAAATTTCGTTGTTCGGTTTTGATAAGGTTGGGCTTAAATCGGGTGAAAATATTTTTGAATGTCTCAAAAGTTTGCATGCACGGTTGTTGATCAAATTGGCATCCAAATTTATGATAAAATTTAAATTCTAAGAAACTGCTCGAAAGGGAAACTCTGTCGTGCGGTTTCAACAGGTTTGGGCTTAAAGGGGGTCAAAATAGCATGAAACGTCGTGAAAGTTGGCGTGCATGCTTGTCTATCCAATATGCATCCAAACATATGATCAGGTTTAAATTCTAAGAATCTGGTCAAAGCTGAGATTTCATCATGCAGTTTTGTTAGGGTTTGGCTTAAAGATGGCGAAAATAGCTCTCAACATCGTGAAAGTTGGCATGCGCTCTTATTTTCCAAACGCGGATTTAAATCTATGATTAAATTTTTAATTTTGAGAAATTAGTCAAACGTGAAAATTCGTTGTGCGGTTTTGCTAAGGTTGGGCTTAAATGGGGTGAAAATATTTTGGAATGTCTCAAAAGTTTGCATGCATGCTTGTTGATCAAATTGGAACCCAAATTTATGATCAAATTTAAATTCTGAGAAACTGCCCGAAAGGGAAACTCCGTCTTGTGGTTTCAATAGGGTTGGGCTTAAAGGGGCTCAAAATAGCTTGAAACGTCGTGAAAGTTGGCGTGCATGCTTGTCTATCCAATACGCATCCAAACATATGATCAGGTTTCAATTCTAAGAATCTGTTCAAAGCTGAGACTGCATCATGCAGTTTTGTTAAACTTTTGCTTAAAGATGGCGAAAATAGCTCTCAACATCATGAAAGTCGTCGTGCACTCTTATTTTCCAACTGCGGATTTAAATCTATGATTAAATTTTAATTTTGAGAAATTAGTCAAACGTGAAACTTCGTTGTGCGGTTTTGATAAGGTTGGGCTTAAAGGGGGTGAAAATATTTTGGAATGTCTCAAAGGTTTGCATGCACGGTTGTTGACCAAATTGGCATCCAAATTTATGATCAAATTTAAATTCTAAGAAACTGCTCGAAAGGGAAACTCCGTCGTGCGGTTTCAAAAGGGGGTCAAAATAGCTTGAAACGTTGCTAAAGTTGGCGTGCATGCTTGTCTATCCAATATGCCTCCAAACATATGATCACGTTTAAATTCTAAGAATCTGGTCACAGCTGAGACTGCATCATGATGTTTTTTTAGGTTTGGCTTAAAGATGGCGAAAATAGCTCTCAACATCGTGAAACTTGGCATGCACTCTTATTTTCCGAATGCTGATTTAAATCTATGATTAAATTTCAATTTTGAGAAATTACTCAAACGTGAAACTTCTTTGTGCGGTTTTGCTAAGGTTGGGCTTAAAGGGGGTGAAAATATTTTGGAATGTCTCAAAAGTTTGCATGCACGCTTGTTGAGCAAATTGGCATCCGAATTTATGACCAAATTTAAATTCTAAGAAACTGCTCGAGAGGGAAACTCTGTCGTGTGGTTTCAACAGGGTTAGCTTAAAGGGGGTCAAAATAGCTTGAAACGTCGCGAAAGTTGGCGTGCATGCTTGTCTATCCAATATGCATCCAAACATATGATCAGGTTTAAATTCTAACAATCTGGTCAAAGCTGAGACTGCATCATGCAGTTTTGTTAGGGTTTGGCTTTAAAGATGGCGAAAACAGCTCTCAACATCGCGAAAGTTGGCATGCACTCTTATTTTCCAAATGCGGATTTAAATCTATGATTAAATTTTAATTTTGAGAAATTAGTCAAACATGAAACTTTGTTGTGCGGTTTTGCTAAGGTTGGGCTTAAAGGGGGTGAAAATATTTTGGAATGTCTCAAAAGTTTGCATCCAAGCTTGTTGATCAAATTGGCATCCAAATTTATGATCAAATTTGAATTCTAAGAAACTGCTCGAAAGGGAAACTCCGTCGTCCGGTTTCAACCGGGTTGGGCTTAAAGGGGGTCAAAATAGCTTGAGACGTCGCGAAATTTGACGTGCATGCTTGTCTAACCACTATGCATTCAAACATATGATCAGGTTTAAATTTTAAGAATCTGGTCAAAGCTGAGACTGTATCATGCGGTTTTGTTAGGGTTTGGCTTAAAGATGGCGAAAATAGCTCTCAACATCGTGAAATTTGGCATGCACTCTTATTTTCCAAATGCGGATTTAAATCTATGATTAAATTTTAATTTTGAGAAATTAGCCAAACGTGAAACTTCGTTGTGCGGTTTTGCTAAGGTTGGGTTTAAAGGGGGTGAAAATATTTTGGAATGTCTCAAAAGTTTGCATGCACGCTTGTTGATCAAATTTAAATTCTAAGAAACTGCTCGAAAGGGAAACTCCGTCGTGCGGTTTCAACAGCGTTGGGCTTAAAGAGGGTCAAAATAGCTTGAAACGTCCCGAAAGTTGGTGTGCATGCTTGTCTATCCAATATGCATCCAAACATATGATCAGGTTTGAATTATAAGAATCTGGTCAAACCTGAGACTGCATCATGCAGTTATGTTAGGGTTTGGCTTAAAGCTGGCGAAAATAGCTCTCAACATCGTGAAAGTTGGCATGCTCTCTTATTTTCCAAATGCGGATTTAAATGTATGATTAAATTTTAATTTTGAGAAATTAGTCAAACGTGAAACTTCGTTGTGCGGTTTTGCTAAGGTTGGGCTTAAAGGGGGTCAAAATAGCTTGAAACGTCGCGAAAGTTGGCATGCACTCTCATTTTTCAAATGTGGGTTTAAATCTATGATTAAATTTTAATTTTGAGAAATTAGTCAAACGTGAAACTTCGTTGTGCGGTTTTGCTAAGGTTGGGCTTAAAGGGGGTCAAAATAGCTTGAAACGTCGCGAAAGTTGGCATGCACTCTCATTTTTCAAATGTGGGTTTAAATCTATGATTAAATTTTAATTTTGAGAAATTAGTCAAACGTGAAACTTCGTTGTGCGGTTTTGCTAAGGTTGGGCTTAAAGGGGGTCAAAATAGCTTGAAACGTCGCGAAAGTTGGCATGCACTCTCATTTTTCAAATGTGGGTTTAAATCTATGATTAAATTTTAATTTTGAGAAATTAGTCAAACGTGAAACTTCGTTGTGCGGTTTTGCTAAGGTTGGGCTTAAAGGGGGTCAAAATAGCTTGAAACGTCGCGAAAGTTGGCATGCACTCTCATTTTTCAAATGTGGGTTTAAATCTATGATTAAATTTTAATTTTGAGAAATTAGTCAAACGTGAAACTTCGTTGTGCGGTTTTGCTAAGGTTGGGCTTAAAGGGGGTCAAAATAGCTTGAAACGTCGCGAAAGTTGGCATGCACTCTCATTTTTCAAATGTGGGTTTAAATCTATGATTAAATTTTAATTTTGAGAAATTAGTCAAACGTGAAACTTCGTTGTGCGGTTTTGCTAAGGTTGGGCTTAAAGGGGGTCAAAATAGCTTGAAACGTCGCGAAAGTTGGCATGCACTCTCATTTTTCAAATGTGGGTTTAAATCTATGATTAAATTTTAATTTTGAGAAATTAGTCAAACGTGAAACTTCGTTGTGCGGTTTTGCTAAGGTTGGGCTTAAAGGGGGTCAAAATAGCTTGAAACGTCGCGAAAGTTGGCATGCACTCTCATTTTTCAAATGTGGGTTTAAATCTATGATTAAATTTTAATTTTGAGAAATTAGTCAAACGTGAAACTTCGTTGTGCGGTTTTGCTAAGGTTGGGCTTAAAGGGGGTCAAAATAGCTTGAAACGTCGCGAAAGTTGGCATGCACTCTCATTTTTCAAATGTGGGTTTAAATCTATGATTAAATTTTAATTTTGAGAAATTAGTCAAACGTGAAACTTCGTTGTGCGGTTTTGCTAAGGTTGGGCTTAAAGGGGGTCAAAATAGCTTGAAACGTCGCGAAAGTTGGCATGCATGCTTGTCTTTCCAATATGCATCCAAACATATGATCAGGTTTAAATTCTAAGAAACTGCTCGAAAGGGAAACTCCATCGTACGGTTTCCACAGGGTTGGGCGTAAAGGGGGTCAAAATAGCTTGAAACGTCGCGAAAGTTGGCATGCATGCTTGTCTTTCCAATATGCATCCAAACATATGACCAGGTTCAAATTCTAAGAATCTGGCCAAAGCTGAGAATGCATCATGCAGTTTTGTTAGGTCTTGTCCTAAAGATGGCGAAAATAGCTCTCAACATCGTGAAAGTTGGCATGCACTCTTATTTTACAAATGTGGATTTAAATCTATGATTAAATTTTAATTTTGAGAAATTAGTCAAACGTGAAACTTCGTTGTGCGGTTTTGCTAAGGTTGGGCTTAAACGGGGTGAAAATATTTTTGGAATGTCTCAAAAGTTTGCATGCATGCTTGTTGATCAAATTGGCATCCAAATTTATGATCAAATTTAAATTCTAAGAAACTGCTCGAAAGGGAAACTGTTGAGACGTCGCAAAAGTTGGCGTGCATGCTTGTCTATCCAATATGCATCCAAACATATGATCAGGTTTAAATTCTAAGAATCTGGTCAAAGCTGAGACTGCATCATGCGGTTTTGTTAGGGTTTGGATTAAAGATGGCGAAAATAGCTCTCAACATCGTGAAAGTTTGCACGCACTCTTATTTTCCAAATGCGGATTCAAATCTATGATTAAATTTTAATTTTGAGAAATTAGTCAAACGTGAAACTTTGTTGTGCGGTTTTGCCAAGGTTCGGTTTAAAGGGGGTGAAAATATTTTGGAATGTCTCAAAAGTTTGCATGCACACTTGTTGATCAAATTGGCATCCAAATTTATGATCAAATTTAAATTCCAAGAAATTGCTCGAAAGGGAAACTCCGTCGTGCGGTTTCAACAGCGTTGGTCTTAAAGCGGGTCAAAATAGCTTGAAACGTCGCGAAAGTTGGTGTGCATGCTTGTCTATCCAATATGCATCCAAACATATGATCAGGTTTAAATTATAAGAATCTGGTCAAAGCTGAGACTGCATCATGCAGTTTTGTTAGGCTTTATCTTAAAGATGGTGAATATAGCTCTCAAAATCATGAAAGTTCGCATGCACTCTTATTTTCCAAATGCGGATTTAAATGTATGATTAAATTTTAATTTTGAGAAATTAGTCAAACGTGAAACTTCGATGTGCGGTTTTGCTAAGGTTGGGCTTAAAGGGGGTGAAAATATTTTGGAATGTCTCAAAAGTTTGCATGCGCGCTTGTTGATCAAATTGGCATCCAAATTTATGATCAAATTTAAATTCTAAGAAACTGCTCGAAGGGAAACTCCGTCGTGCGGTTTCAACAGGGTTGGGCTGAAAGGGGTTCAAAATAGCTTGAAATGTCGCGAATGTTGGCGTGCATGCTTGTCTATCCAATATGCATCCAAACATATGACCAGGTTAAAATTCTAAGAATCTGGTCAAAGCTGAGACTGCATCATGCAGTTTTGTTAGGGTTTGGCTTAAGATGGCGAAAATAGCTCTCAACATCGTGAAAGTTGGCATGCACTCTTATTTTCCAAAAATAGATTTAAATGTATGATTAAATTTTAATTTTGAGAAATTAGTCAAACGTGAAACTTCGTTGTGCGATTTTGCTAAGGCTGGGCTTAAAGGGGATGAAAATATTTTGGAATGTATCAAAAGTTTCCACGCACGCCTGTTGATCAAATTGGCATCCAAATTTATGATCAAATTTAAATTCTGAGAAACTGCTTGAAAGGGAAACTCCGTCGTGCGGTTTCAACAGGGTTGGGCTTAAAGGGGTTCAAAATGGCTTGAAACGTCGTGAACGTTGTCGTGCATGCTTGTCTATCCAATATGCATCCAAACATATGATCAGGTTTAAATACTAAGAATCTGGTCAAGGTTGAGACTGCATCATGCCGTTTTCTTAGGGTTTGGTTTAAAGATGGCGAAAATAGCTCTCAACATCGTGAAAGTTGGCATGCACTCTTATTTTCCAAATGCGGATTTAAATCTATGATTAAATTTTAATTTTGAGAAATTAGTCAAACATGAAACTTCGTTGTGCGGTTTTGCTAAGGTTGGGCTTAAAGGGGGTGAAAATATTTTGGAATGTTTCAAAAGTTTGCATGCAATCTTGTTGATCAAATTGGCATCCAAATTTATGATCAAATTTAAATTCTAAGAAACTGCTCGAAAGGGAAACTCCGTTGTGCGGTTTCAACAGGGTTGGGCTTAAAGGGGGTCAAAATAGCTTGAAACGTCCCGAAAGTTGGCGTGCATGCTTGTCTATCCAATATGCATCCAAACATATGATCAGGTTTAAATTCTAAGAATCTGGTAAAAGCTGAGACTGCATCATGCAGTTTTATAGGGTTTGGCGTAAAGATGGCGAAAATAGCTCTCAACATCGTGAAAGTTGGCATGCACTCTTATTTTCCAAATGCGGATTTAAATCTATGATTAAATTTTAATTTTGAGAAATTAGTCAAACGTGAAACTTCGTTGTGCGATTTTGCTAAGGTTGTGCTTAAAGGGGGTGAAAATATTTTGGAATGTCTCAAAAGTTTGCACGCATGCTTGTTGATCAAATTGGCATCCAAATTTATGATCAAATTTAAATTCTAAGAATCTGCTCGAAAGGGAAACTCCGTCGTTTGGTTTCAACAGAGTTGGGCTTAAAGGGGGTCAAAATAGCTTGAAACGTCGCGAAAGTTGGCGTGCATGATTGCCTATCCAATATGCATCCAAACAAATGATCAGTTTTAAATTCTAAGAATATCGTCAAAGATGAAACTGCATCATGCAGTTTTGTTAGGTTTTGGCTTAAAGATGGCGAAAATAGCTCTCAACATTGTGAAACTGCTCAAATTTATGATCAAATTTAAATTCTAAGAAACTGCTCAAAAGGGAATCTCCGTCGTCTGGTTTCAACAGTGAAATTAGTCAAAAGTTTGGCTTAAAGATGGCGAAAATAACTCTGAACATCGTGAAAGTTGGCATGCACTCTTATTTTCCAAATGCGGATTTAAATCTATGATTAAATTGTAATTTTGAGAAATTAGTCAAACGTGAAACTTCGTTGTGCGGTTTTGTTAGGGTTGGGCTTTAAGGGGGTCAAAATTAGCATCCAAATTTATGATCAAATTTAAATTCTGAGAAACTGCTCGAAAGGGAAACTCCGTCGTGCGGTTTCAACAGGGTTGGGCCTAAAGGGGGTCAAAATATCTTGAAACGTCGCGAAAGTTGGCGTGCATGCTTGTCTATCCAATATGCATCCAAACATATGACCAGGTTTAAATTCTAAGAATCTGGTCAAAGCTGAGACTGCATAATGCAGTTTTGTTAGGGTTTGGCTTAAAGATGGAGAAAATAGCTCTCAACATCATGAAAGTTGGGATGCACTCTTATTTTCCAAATGTGGATTTGAATCTATGATTAAATTTTAATTTTGAGAAATTACTCAAACATTAAACTTCATTGTGCAGTTTTGCTAAGGTTGGGCTTAAAGGGGATGCAAATATTTTGGAATGTCTCAAAAGTTTGCATGCATGCTTGTTGATCAAATTGGCATCCAAGTTTATGATCAAATTTAAATTCCGAGAAACTGCTCGAAAGGGAAACTCCGTCGTGCGGTTTCAACAGGGTTGGGCTTAAAGGGGGTCAAAATAGCTTGAAACGTCGCGAAAGTTGGCGTGCA
>LPNX010141281.1:0-11111 GCA_001517045.1 Pseudotsuga menziesii
TGATTATATCATCTAAAATCCTTTTGAATTAAATCTTTTTATGAATAACATACAGATCATTCCTTTTGTAATTACTGTACATGTGTGTATAGAACATAACATATATTTGTAGGATACTAACTCTGTCCAGGTTTATGTTCTTTTCATGTATTTAGGGCTAATTGTTCTGAGTAATTCAAACTTGACAGTCTGTCATTCTTGTACTATATAACTTCAACCGATCTTTGTAGTTATATATATAGGTTTAATACTTACAATCAGTAGCATTAATTTTAACCCTAGTCTTTTAGAATCTCAGGCCAACAGAGCCTTTAAAACTGTTGGGAACGACTATTCCAAACAGCTTGGAGCCTGTTCTAAGGATCCCGGTCTGGGTCGTTTTCCCCCGTTGCGGGCTTCGTCAAATATGCCCGTCAACAATGGCGCTAGAAGGAGGGCCAGCGTAAAATGGCTGATGAAAACAACTCTGTTAACAAAACAAATCAGCCTACTACCCCTCAAATCCAATCTACTGCACAACCACGCTCTCATCATTCATCACGAGCAACTGAAACCTCAGTAAGCGACTCTGTTTGAAACCTGATCTCGCAGTTTAATTCTCCCAGTATTCACTTACCTGAAGAAATAGACCAGTACGAACAAGCCTTAAACGAATCTCGTAGAATTCTGACAAGAGCTTATTCGAACCTTACTGGGCGACATCCTACTGAGTTACCTCTTCCGCAGATTACACGTCCTCGTACTCGTCATTCTGAATCTGTTCTGGAAGAACAAGAATAGCCTTTAGGTGCCCATCCCGATTCTCACATACATCAATCTTTCACAGGCATCAACCAGCCTTCTTCTTCTGCAGGACCACTTGCTTCAGGAGGGTCTGGTCAACCACCGTCACTACCTCGATCACCTCCTCGTGTTTTACAAACACCACCTTCACCACCTCCAACTCCAAGAAACATGGCAGCTGCAAATCCCTTGAACCCCAATGCTAATATGCCATGGTTAGCCCAGGACGCTGTGGCTGTCCCTGGTGTCCAACACCCTTTACCTAAACATCTTGAAAAGCTACTGCCTAAGTTCAACCCTTAGTTGAAAGAGCTAGCGGAAGATCACGTTAAAAAATTTATGTTGGCAGTCCGACTCTTGGACGTGGAACATGAAGATGTGGTTTGCCGGCTTTTTCCTTATACATTCGAAGGAAAGGCTTCCACATGGTATTTTTCACTTATAGCTGGTTCCATTACTAGCTGGAATGAATTTGATCTTGCATTTACAAGCAAGTTTGGAGATGACAAGACGCCTGCCATTTTAGTCTCGGAATTGTCTAGAATTCGCATGGAACCCAAAGAAAAGGTTAAAGATTTTAACCAGCGTTTTCTAACTTTAAGAAACAGGATTCCTGTTACCTCGAGGCCCACTGAGGACGTTATGGTTGAATTTTACACTTCGGCCTTACCGGGAAAAATATCCATGTTTGTCAAGCAAAAGGCCAAACTTACCATAACTGAAAACTTTGAAGAAGCAATTAAAGTCGAAAAGGATGTGAATGCCACGAAAGCAAATCCCGGGGTAGATAATGATTCAGCATCTTCTTCTAGGAAGAAGACTGACAGTCCTGCCAAAAGCTCTGACAAAAGGGGCCAAGATGCCTTAGATATTGACAGTTTACAAAGAGTCATTAAAAAACTGTCTAATGAAATTATAGATTTAAAAAAGGGTACTTCTGAAAATACTACAAACAAAGAACCACCTAAACAGTTTTTCAGAAAACCTTTTCAAAATTCAGCTGCGAAACAAAATTCACCCTCTGAAGCCAACAGCATTGAGGAACTCAATAGCTTCCTCAAATCAATATTTTCAGATCTAGAAACATCTACTGAAAATGAAACTCAGTCATCCGGACAGAGTTCTCAAGATAACCAAAAAACAGATGATGGCAATGACAATAAACCACCCCATGTCATCAGTCATTTCTGGTACACCTCAGAATTAACTGATGACGAAGATGTGGCTGTTGTCAATGTAAATCAGCAGCAGTACAACACCAGAAGTAAAAAAGACCAGCCTTCAACCGAACCTGCTACAACTGTTACAGATAATAGGTCAGCTATTCAAAATAAAGATCAGCCTGCAAACAGTAAATCTGCACACTCCCTTGAGTTAGAATATGACTTGATTGAAGACTTAAAGAAGAACAGAGCTAATATTTCTTTATATGAGCTCTTGAAGATACCTGTGATTCGAGATAAAATGGTGCCAGGGGTTTGCCCAAGTAAGTCTGGTAAGACCCCTTCCAATCAAAATAATTCTGACATTAATAAGGATAACTTGAAAAAGGATTCAGTTAATGCATCATCTATAGGCAAGAAATCTGATTCTTCAACTCCGCCTTTTTTACTTTCGTTCGAAATATTTAATCGCAAAGTACATAACTGTTGATAGACTCAGGGGCATCCAAAAATGTAATGCCTTACTCTGTGTGTAAAAGGCTTAATGCGGTCCCTCAGCCTTGTGATACTAGTATTGTATAGCTTGATCGTTCAAACGTAAAAGTAATAGGTAAACTCAAAGAGGTTCTAATAAGGTTAGCTTCCAATCCACAAGTTCACTTTATCATCGATATTATTGTCACTGACATCCCTGAAGCATATGGTTTGTTTCTTAGCAGGGATTGGTCACAGAAACTTGATGGGTATTTTGCCACAGATTGGTCACACCTGTGGATACCTCATAAGGGTCATCCCAATAAAATCAGGATCGATCGAGAACGGTATATGAAGCATACCGTCACTGAAATTGATGACTCAAATGAACCAGTCTTGTTCACTGATACCATATTGGGTAACTACATGGCTGATTCATTTTTTGGGAATTTTGAGGCTGAAATTTCAAAAATTCCAGATTCAAATCAGCAGTCTGAAATTTGTCATTTTACACAAGTTTCAGCTGAAATCCCAATACCAGATACACCACATTTAGATCTTAATGACGGTTGTTGGTCTCTTTACTTTGACGGTTCCAAGTCAAAAGAAGGAGCTGGTGCAAGATGCTTACTGATTGATCCTTATGGTAAAAGATACTACATTTCCTGTAGATTAGAATTCGATTGCACCAATAACATCGCTGAATACGAAGCCCTCATTCAAGGTTTGAAGAAAGCGATTGACTTGGGAGCCAAAGCCTTGGTAGTCTTAGGAGATTCTGAGATTATTGTTCGTCAGGTACGTTTTACAATACACTGCATAGCTGGACACTTGAGAAATTATCAAGCTGAGGTATGGAATTTACTATTAGCATTTGAAGCATTTAACATCAGTTCCATCCCTCGTTATCTAAATCAGGAAGCTGATCTTTTAGCTAATGTTGCTTCAAGATTGATTCCATCTGAAGGAATCCTTACTGATGCTTTCTCGGTTGAATTCCTGTTCAGGCCTTCTATACCTGACAACGTAGCAAATTGGAGAGTCTTCAATGACGACCAGCAATTAATTGATTTTCTGACTTTTAAAGATACCTTCAAGGATGCAATTTTGGACGAGATGACGCACGATGAAGATCTACACAATTTTGCGGTAATCCATAAGCCTTGCTCAATTCAAGAATCTCTCGATCAGGTTAGTGCTCTACCCAGGTCAGTAATCAAACTCGAGAAATTCTATGACTTAAAGGATAAATTTAAGGCTGCTAGGAATTGTAAAACTAATAGCTCCATCATGCAATCTAACATTGTGAATCTAGGAACCGAGCAAAATCCCCAATGTGTGAATTTGGATAGCACATGTACTGTCTAGGAAAAAACAGCCTTCATTAAATTCTTCAAAGAATTTAAAGACATATTTGCATGGACGTATGATGACCTGAAAACGTTCGACCCCAATATCATGCAACATGTCATTCCTATGAAACCCGAGGCTAAGCCTTTTCAACAAAAATTGAGGAAAATGCACCCCAGCCTAGAACCAGCTGTCAAGAAGGAGCTGAATAAACTCCTTTCTGCCAGAATAATTTTCCCTGTTCGGCATGCACAGTGGGTAGCAAACCTTGTACCCGTAAGGAAGAAAAATGGTGACATCAGGTTGTGTGTCGACTTTCGAAATCTGAATAAGGTTTCGGACAAAGACAATTACCCTGTTCCTACAATGGAGAAAATCTTGCAACAGGTCTCCGGATCTGAAATGTTTTCGCTACTGGATGGTTTTTCAGGATACAACCAGGTGTTAGTATCCAAAGCTGACCAGTTGAAAACAACTTCTAGAATGCCTTGGGGAACCTACGCATACAGGAAAATGCCATTTGGTCTCATAAATGCCGGAGCCACATTTCAGAGGGCAATGGACATCGCCTTCAGAGATCTGATTGGTAAGTTCGTCGTTATTTATCTTGATGATGTTACCGTCTTTTCAAAAAATAGGACTGATCATGTAATTCATCTCAGGAGAGTCTTTGAGCGCTGCAGGAAGTATGGGATTTATTTAAATCCTAAGAAATCTATCTTTTCAGTAACAGAAGGTAAGTTGCTGGGTTTTGTTGTTTCTAAACAGGGCATTAATATTGACCCAGAGCGTACTCGTGCTATTTCACAGATTTCGATGCCCCACTCAAAGAAGTCCATGCAGTCGTTTCTTGGAAAGATAAATTTTGTTTCTAGATTTATTCCTGGGTTTACAGAAATTGTTCAGTCGCTTCAGAAAATGATAAGAAAGGATGCTGAGTTTAAATGGAATACTGACGAGAAATAATCTTTTCATGACATTTTAAAATCTATTGCTGAAGCTCCCACTCTCACTAGCCCAGATTTTTCCAAACCATTCATTTTATATACGTTTGCTTCTGATTCGTCTTATGCTACTGTTCTGACCCAGAAAAACCAGGAAAATAATGAAGCTCCTATCGCTTTTACGAGTTCTAGTCTCAATGGTGCAGAATTAAACTACCCAGAAGTGGACAAGCAAGCTTTCGCTGTTTTCAAGTCTGTTAAACATTTCAGGCCTTACTTACTGAAGTCCCACACCAAGGTCGTTGTACCATATTCTGCAGTTAGAAATCTCTTGGTACAGAAGGATCTTGGTGAAAAACGAGCACATTGGGTCACCGCACTTCAGGAATATGACCTGGAAATAAAACCTTTAAAGATTGTCAGGGGACAAGGTCTCTGCAAGCTAGCAGCTGGCTCTGCAGACAGTGCTGAATCAGATATGCATTTCTTCAGCGAGCCTTCCTTATTCGAAAGGGAATTTTTTCCGATCTCTACTCCTCCTGATTCTTGGTATGATGATATTAAGTTCTTCTTATTGCATGGGACCGCCCCCAAACACTTAGACCCACGTCATAAGAGAGCTTTAAGATTAAAAGCTACACCTTACCAGCTTATTGATAATATTTTGTTTAGAAAGAATTTCGAAGGGGTTCTCCTTCGTTGTCTAGAAAAACATGAGGCTGATGAGGTGTTATTTCAACTACATGCAGGACCAGCTAGAGGACATTTCAGTGGAGAAACTACTGCTCATAAGATACTTAAAGCTGGGTATTACTGGCCCACATTGTTCAAAGACGCATATTCTTTCGCCAGGAAGTGTCAAGAGTGTCAAAGAGAAGGAGGCAGATTGAAAAAGGCAGCCTTACCCCTCCAGCCAGTTGTCATTGAAGTCCCATTTCAGCAATGGGGTCTAGATATCGTTGGCCCAATCACACCCGCCTCTTCACTACAACATAAATACATTTTGACAGCCACAGACTACTTCACTAGATGGGTTGAAGCCATCCCGTTGAGGGTAGTCAATTCCGAACAGGTGATATCTTTCCTTGATTCCTTTATTATTACCAGATTCGGTGTTCCAGAGTCTTTAATATTTGATAATGCGACTTATTTTTCCTTTGCGAAATTAACTGAGTATGCATTAGACAGAGGTATAAAGCTGAAATATTCAGCTAATTATTACCCTCATGGTAATGGGTTAGCAGAATCCTCTAATAAAAATCTGATTAAGATTCTGAAACGTACTGTGGCTAACCATCATAGGAATTGGCATACTGCTTTGTCGAACGCTTTATGGGCTGACAGGGTAACCCCTAAAGCTGCTATAGGGAACTCTCCCTTTTTCCTGGTGTATGGTAAAGAAGCCATCTTACCCCCTAATTTGTTCTTTCCTTCCTTACTGCTTGCCCAGTCGGTGCAGGAGATACCTTGTTCTGCCATGGAGCACCGAATTAACACCTTGCAAAAACTGGAAGAAGATAGGGAGGTGGCTAGGAAAAAATTTGAAAAACACCAGCAAATTGTTAAGCGTTGGTTTGACCTTAGGAAGTCGGTCAGTCAAGATTTGGAATTAGGTGACTTAGTCTTGAAGTGGGATAAGGAACACGAAGATAAAGGAAAACACACAAAGTTCCAATGCCTGTGGCTAGGGCCATTTATTATTACAGAAAAACTTGGTCCCAGTACTTTCAGGTTACAAACACTGGAAGGTGACATTGATAATCTTCCAGTAAATGGTCACCTAATCAAGCGATACTTTTGTTGATCCTCCTCAAGGGATCATCCTGTATATATCACTGGTGTGGTGTGCTTGTTTGAATGATTTTATTTCCTTTGCTTTTGGTCTGCGTGTATTTTTCCCTTTTTGTTTGTTATGTTGCTTGTGTGTGTTGAACCTGACAGAATCATTGAACCCCAAACTGATGACTAAATTCATTTTCTGTAATTTTTTTTCTGGAATTCATGCACAAAGACATTATTTTCCTGAAAGCTGTCATTCGATTTTACTTCTTGAACAGAGAATGGTATCTTCATTGTTCAGAATATTACCAGCAATTTATAAAATATGTTAATATTAATTAATTATATCAGTTTCTGCAAAAATTCGTCCAAAGGGATTAGGGCAGTGTTTGGTAAAGTCATCTATTTTAATCTCTTACGCCATCCCTTTTTCGTAAAGAAAACCAGACTTGCCTCCCTATCTGTTAAGACAATCTCATTTGGGATTAACAATAATTACGTTCTGGACGAGATGGACTGAAACATCTGGAAAAACCGTCTGAAGGACAGAAGGTCTCGTGATGAGCCGGTCTGTTTAGGATCATAAGTTTACATCCAGTAGCATTGTCGTCTCTGGTCACCAAGCCTGGGCAATGACCTTTGGATATAAAACTCTGAGGGGTGAAAGGTCTCATCACGAGCCGGTTCATTTTACTGTTGTGTAGACTGGTGACTGACATGATTACTACCGGGTTATCAAGCCTGAATCATGATCTTCATGACTAATAAAAAAAAAAGAAAAAATGAAAACAAAAGATAATGGTAACAGTTCATCTTGCCTAGAATTGTAGACTTTTCACTAGCAGATGGGATACTGGCAGTTTGAGGGTTTTAAAGTAACCCTGTCGAGGCTATGGATGCCTGCTGGCAGCAGGGCTATGCTTGTGGTATTGGGGTTTTATCTTTTAAAGACTGAACCATTTACTGTTTTATTCTTTATAGACTGATTTTTGCTAGAAATCTGATTTGTATCAAATTAATGAATCTACAATCTTCTGGTAATGTTTAGAACCGTGAGATATTTGAATCTGTTTGAGGTGTTAAAATGGTGTTCTCTATGCAATGGCTTACATTAAGGATTTAATTTCTTTGCTTGCATGGTTTCAGGGAAATGAATAGAGATAATTGTTTCGTCCAGCAAGTCGCCATCTGTTGTGCCCCTGCTCAACAGCCTTCTAAAATCATTATTTCATCAAACAAAATTACATTTTGTTTGATGAAATGTTTAAATTTTAAAAGGACAGGTTTAATGAGTTTTCAGCTACTGATATGGTGGTTTCCATTAAGCTACTGATTTGTTGAAATTTAATTTTTTCTAATAACCTTTGCAAATTCTATTGGATTAATGGACTATCATATTGAAGTGATTGTTTTGGATGATTTATACTAGGGAAGTTAAGACGTGACTCTTAATGATTTTTATTCCTGCTTTGTAACCCTAGTCATGTATATTATCCCAAAATATCAGAGATATATTTTATTGGTTTCTTTATCATGATGATTTGCAAGGTTCCATTATTATGGTTTTCATGCATTGTCTAAACTATAATTGTCAAAGGTTTGATGTTTCTAACTCTGGTGAAGCCTAGACTTATGTCTCATGGTCCTTATCCTAAGTTTCTGAGCCATTGTCGATCTTGATTCAATTCCATATGGTCTTATTTCAAGGTTCATGTGCATAATTTGTGATTATAGTATGACCTCCGCCACCTTTATGAGATATGTCGAATCTATGATATGAGTGCATATATTAGGGTTACCACCGGATTGATTTTTGGCGCAGTCTGTGTCTTAAATCATATATCGTGAAGCCAGCTTGTCATCATCACCCTGGCACTTGAACTGCCTGTCATATTTAAGTTTTGGTATGTGTCTGATATCGTGGCTGCTTGACAATAGACCACCTATTTTACGTACAATGTAAAGTTTCCTATCATTTAAGTCAGGGTTGAATCATGATATTATCAGCATTCTAGAGTTTTCAACCGTCATTTGGGTTATCAATCCATTACCACTCCAAACGCCGATGCTTTCGCTCATGTCGAACCCGCAGAAGTATAACCTGCACTCGTGCATGGCTTACCCTGCTCATTACCTGGTGTTGCTCAGCCTTCATTCTAAGTGCTCACAACCTGGTCTTCTGTCTCTGGCCGAATGGTGGTACGTATTTTGTGTGTGGTTACGCATTCGTAATCGGCCTGTGATGGCTACCGTCGTGAGGGTTGAACCCTGCGAGATGACCCTATTAAGCTCAAACCCTGAGCTCGCAGAAAAAGTCAGGAATGTGGGGTGGATGCCGTTCTTCGAGAAGTTTTCTGACTCGAACCCTGAGGTTACCAGAGTCTTTGCCCTGTCCCTGGTTAATTACCAAGCTGAGGTTGGTGATCTCTGTTTCCAGGTTGATGAAAGATCCGTAGCAGCTGCAACGAGTCTGTCTCTGTCTGGACAAAGGTGGTTTAAATACCAAAGGATGGACATAACCGAATGGAGACGATTGTTAAAGAACCCGATTCAAGAAGTTTCTTTTCGGACTGGGGTAGCAAGTAAGTATTTTCTTAAAGAATCGCGCCCAGTGCTTGAGTTAATTCATAGATATTTGACCTGTGAGGGCCGGTTATCTTCGGCATACGTATATCATCTTCGTCTGATGGCTGTCTTTATAGGGTTTCCTATTAATTTGCCTTACTACCTTCTGCACAGTTTATTTAAGATGTCAAATTCCATAAAGAAGGGGCCTAAACTTGTCAGCCACAGTCTTTTCCATCACGGTTTAGTTCGAATGTTGATTGATCACGAGCTGTTGAAGTCAGGTCGCTCATGGGAGCAGTTTATAGAGTCAAACGGTTTTTCATCCTTATGTCATTGCATGTTTGACAGTCCTGATGACTGTAGTAAACATAGAAGTGCAGTTTCGGCTCCATCCTTGTCTCCACGCAAAGCTCTGTCAAACCCTAGCCGTAAGGGTTTCGAACCCTGTAAAGAGCCCATGAGTAGTCCAGTGAACAGTTCTCAAATCCCTATAGGTCCTGGGCGTATGAGAAAGATTTCATCTCTGTCACCTGTTACTCCGCCAAACAGTAGTGTTAAAATTGGGAATCGTCGAGGAAATCTACCCAAATCCAAGCTGGTTAGAAGGCTAACCAGGAGTATGGAAAAAGCTAAGATGGTCAAAACCCCCATCAGTGATAAGGTTCCAGTAGAAACGGTTGTGATTGATGATGGAGAAATCATGGCTCCTTCATCTGTTATCGACAATTTGGTTCATCTTGAGTCCGTTGCTGATTTAGCTGGTAAAGGTCACCCTGTGACTGATAAAGATATGCCCGAAAATCCTTCTTTGCCTGTGGATGTTCATTCGGTCGAGCCGCAAATTGATTATGCCCTTGATCGTGTCAATCCTCCAGCAGTGGATAAAGAAGTCCGGGAAGTTTTAGTTGATCATATGAGTGATTCTAGATTACATGAAAAAACTGCTAAAGCATCCCCAACGATTGCTCGTGTAACTGGGGAAACCATTCATCCTCTGTTCATTAGTTGTCTGTTAGACAAGGTTCGTAGGATGGAAGACATGATGAATGATATAGTAGCAAGTCAGGATTTAATGAAAGCTGATAATTTGGAGTTAAGGGAAAAAGTTGATGAAAGTGGTCAGCAGCTTTCACGATTGAGGAAGCATAAGAACAAGCTCATAAGGAGGGTTCTAAAATTGCAAGACGTAAACGAAAAGAGTGAAGAAAAGGTGCGTGAGCTCAACGCTCAGATCGCGCTCATGCAATTCAGGGCTCCTTCACCGAATCATTCCAATGGGGTCAATATTCAAGTCTTTAATGCACCAGTTAACTTGTGATTATGCTGGATCTACTTGTTTTTGAATTTTGATGATCTTATACAGGTATTTGTTCATTGTATTTCATTTACGATTTATTATTTTGATTATTTGTGTTCATGATTTGATTTTATTACTTGATTTTCTACAGGTATTATGGGTACTATTTATGTCCAGGTTGGATCGCTGTTTTTGGATTATACTCCTCATCGATTGGAACAGACCGCATAACAAGATTGCCAGGTGTTGTTTATTGCTGGAATCTTTGATTCCCATGGATCGTCTTGATGATTGTGTTCATATTGAAAAATGACACGTTGCACTTGTCATTTTTAATTAGAAATCAGTTGGATAATTCGATCTTGTTCATCTCAAACTTTTAAGGATCTTTGTTTTCGTAAACATGTATTTAAGGGGTGAAAGTTTATGGGATAAGGGTCGGTAGTTTATAGAAGGGAAAAGGAACAAGACTGGGTTTGATTTTTTTGGGACTCTGGACAGCTATCCGTTTGCAGCCTCTATCTTGAGAACTGGTGATACTGATATATATGTTTACTGTTTGAACATTTTGCATATGTTTTTGGTATATGTCAGTCTTGTTATTTCCTTTTTATACTTTATTATGTTTGTTAATATTCTCTGCAGAAGTTTGCGAACATACATTTATTGTGTAATTATCGATTTTCATGCTGTCAATTGTGCTAATATATCATGTTATGTAATTGGCAATCGACATTGTTGCTTATATGATTT
>LPNX010141290.1:16747-29697 GCA_001517045.1 Pseudotsuga menziesii
CGGGACAAGCTACAGCGCACTTCGCAGGAGGCGAAGGAGAAGCTACGGTAGGAGAAGCCTGCTGGTAGTGGCTCGAGGGTGAGCCACAAGTAAGTGTTAGGGGACTGTTGGAGTAGGGTCCCGCAGCTACAGAAGAAGCTGCTAAGTTTAGCGGAGAGATAATTTTTGGCGGAAAGAAGATAAGACAGAGCTACGACGCCGTAGCACGTTTCCAGCTGCAGAGCAGAGCCGGAAACCATGACTTTTTGAGATACGAAAGTCAAAGAAAGGCAACGGTACCTGAGCGGCCGAGAAGGGAGAGCTCACCCACCGCATTGAAGGCAGCGGCGGAAGACAGGAGGGCTCAGCAACCCTCATAAAGAAGAAGGAGCAACGAGGCTCAAGCATTGAAGACGAAGGACAGAAAGGAGAAGTGGTGCATAGTACCCATGGTCAGTGCCGGGAAGCATGGAAGACTGCAGAGAGCTGTGGTGTGATGGGAAGCGGCTACCTCAAGGACAGAGAGGACCGACTGTCACTAATTAGGGTTTGGGTTACTGTTGGGATAGGCCCACAGTGTTGTAAAAGCAAGACCTTTGGGCTGCTTATAAAAGGATGTAATTTTGTATTGTAAAGGGTTGGTTAGATAGTTAGACAGTCATGATTAAAATAGGCAATAAGGATAAGCAGACTGTTGTAAAAGCCGAGCTCTGGTTCTAGTCTTAGCTGTAGCAATCTTACTGAAACCAGTAGTTGGCTTATAGAGTATGCATGTAACGATCCGCAGGGATCGACTAAGAGGGAAGAGTATGTTGTAAGAGTGACAACATAAAGGTAGTGAAGAAAGATCTAAGAGAGAAGATCTTGAGCTGCATGTGAGGTGCAGCAGAACTGTGTTTGCCTTCCCTTAAGCTATAATAGAGAAGCACAGTTCTATGGACGTAACTCCCATCCTGGGGGCGAACCACGTTAAAATCCCGTGTTCTATGATTGATTTGCGTATTGTGTTTATTTGCTGCATCCATCAGTTATGTTATGCAATTTGTTTACAGTTAATGTATGAATGAGTTATTTAGTTACAGCACTACAGGAAGATAAATATAAGTTGAAATCCTTGGCATGTCGTATAAGGACTTATTTATGCTTTCCTTAGATAGTTAATTAATCACAGTAAGACAGTCTGGGTATCAGGTCTTGCGCGTCGACACGAATGACGCTAAGTGCGCTAATCCGCGGGAGGAGGGTATCGCAAGAAGGTGATACCGCATCGGCAGAGGAGCTGCGGTGCACGATACCGTAGGTTGAGGACTTAGTGTTGAGCAGGAGTTGCATGTCGCACGGGGCGCGACGATGCGGTGAGATTGGGACTATTGTGGAAAGGAGGAAGTTGTGCGACGGGAGAAGAATCCACACGACGTGCGCAAGGGTAGAGACGCCGCGGCTAGAAGGGCCACGAGTGGGGAATATATCACGCATCGCGAGCAGAAGATCGCGCGGCGGCAGGAAAGAGATCTCGCAGCTAGGAGAGCTGTGAGCCACCAGTAGGATTGCCACGGAACCTGGTCCAAGATGCTTGAGTCCTTGGCTAACCCATTAGAATCACTTTGGGTGAGACTTCAGGCCACTGTGCGGTCTGTCGCCGAAAGGGCCAGTGAGCTAGAGGTGTTGTTGGTTGATTATAGTAAACCCGGGTCTGCCCATGCAATCAACAGTTGAATCCAAAGAAAATAGGAGAGTGGTGGATGTGCACAAATTCATAAGCCATTAATAGGATCACCATCAGGTACCGATTTCCTTTGCCAAGGATGGAGGATCTTATGGATTGTTTGAGTGGAGTTGCATATTGATTTCAAGAGTGGTTATAATCAAATCTAGATAAGGGAAAGTGATGAGTGGAAAACTATTTTTAAAACAAAAGATGGTTTGTTTAAATGGTTGGTTATGCCATTTGGGATAACCAATGCTCCCAGTACCTTTATGAGGCTTATGAATGAAGTCTTGAAACTTTTTTGTAGTATACGTATACATGGATGACATTTTGATTTTCAGCAAGGACAAGGAAGAACACTTGAGTCATGTCAAACAAGTGTTGCAGCAGTTGAAAGAGGAAAAGTTGTTGATCCATGTGAAGAAATGTACATTTTTGTAGACATAATTAGTGTATTTGGGATTTTTTATTTCTTGAAGATGGATTCCAAAAAGGTGAAGGCTATTTTGGATTGTCTAACACCCTGATCCACTTTTCAAGTGAGAAGCTTCCATGGGTTAGCAAGATTTTACCAGAATCTCATTAGAAACTTTAATCAAATTTTTACTCATCTTGCAGAGGGCAAGAAGAAGGGAAAATTTGAGTGGACAAAAACAACAACAAAGGAATTTTCATATCTGAAAAAGAAGGTGACATAGAAACTTGTTTTGGCACTTCCAAACTTCGACAAAGTATTTCAAGTTGACTATGATGCAACCAGGACAACAATTGGAGCTTTTTTAATTCAAGAAGGGAGGCTAATAGAATTATTTAGTCAAAAATTGGATGATACCACATGAAAGTATTGTCATGTACCCATCCCTCAGACTGGCGAAGAGGACGCGACGAACACCAAGCATACGGGAAAACAGCCCCATGAACATAGAAGGTACATCAATGCTGAAATAAAGGCTTAACATGATGCATAACAGGAATGCTAGAATGCATATTCCATCATTGGAGATGCACATTTCAACAACATTCAGCGAAAGAAACACACATACAATTCCATCATTCCACATGTTCATTATTATCCATTGACATCAATATATAAATTGCAGAGATGAAGTAACAATAGCACTTATCTTTTGACGAAGAATTCACCCGCAACCAGCTACGTCGCTGCAACGTTCCACCCAACCATAGGCCATCTTTCTCATCAATCTCTCAACAATGCTGCCACCCCTGAGCTGGGCATGATTCCTCAAGGACTAAGGAGACAATGCAGGCTTACAAATAGCCGAGGGGACACAAAACAGCCAAACCAAACACTGCTGGGTTTAACAGGCCTTCAACAAGCAGCCAAGCCAGCACAGTCTGAAGACCAACCACTGCATACCCGCAGCAATCAAACCCTTCACAGCCCTGTGAAGAAAGAAAAACAACCAGGGATAATCCCAATAGAAGATGAGGCACAGCTCAAGCTTGTAAGGCAACACGGAGTTGTTCTTGGCCCTAACACGGCCAAAACAACTCAGCTGCAACCCAAAACCAGGGTACTTCAGCAACTCAATTTCATAATAAAAACAGTGGAAACAATCCATAGCCCACAGTGGATAAGAAATAGAACTCTCGGCATAACCATGGGAGACTCGGCCAATGACTGTGGCCATCAACAACCCCAACTCACAGTGCCAACGATGGCAGCTATACACAGCCCCAAACAGCAGGCAAACTCAGACGCAGACCACTACAGAAAATGACTCAATACGAAAGCATAGTAGCCCAAAACGCAATTGGACACCACAGCCAACCAAAAACGTGGGGAAGACAACAGCCCCAAAACACAATCAGTGAGAAAGGCTCACAAGTGGGAAAACGACCCCAAACAGCCTGTGCATGAGTGCAACCCGCACCAGACCACAAAAGGCCAAGGAGACTTACCCAATTCCACTCTGTGGAAAACGTGAATGACCACAGGTAAGCAACTCTCCTCCTGGTCGCGTGAGATCCAGCAGATCCTCTGCTTGTGTGTGAGGATGAGCAAGACTCCCACCCCTCTGCGTGAGGAAAAAAAAACAGCGGCCTCAGCATGAGGAATGAACAGACCACGAACCTACACGTGAGCAGGAAACCGACCACCATCGTGAAGGTTGAAGCCCAGCTGTGTAAGCAAACAGACAGCGGCCTCTGCGCATGGATGAATAGCAAAACGCTCAGCATGAGGAGGACGAACCGGCCAGGTGAGAATGGAGTCGTGGGTGGTGTGTGGGTGTGGGTAAGGGACTGACAGTCCTGCCACCCCACTCCCAAAGGCAATAATTGCCCTCAACCACTCAGCCCTCCCTCCTCAACCACCAGCTGAAGCATTAAATAGGTTGACAAGGTTGGATGAGACAAGAAAAGGTGGCAAACAAACAAAGGTGGTTGACATTCCCCCATAACCAAGGTTTGACATTCCCCCACCCCTTATCCTTCGGAACCATGCCCTTTTCATTCAACGTTGTGCTGCCGTAGCTGATTGTGGTTTTAGTTTTATTTGATGTGTGTATTTACATGATGCTGAATTATAATGTGCCAAATAGCACGACATACCATCGGCAACTATACCTATTGCCGAAACATACACACACAAATCGATGGTGGGGATTTTTCCTTTAGCTCCTCACCACGATTAATTACATTATATACATCATGCAAATAGGGTCGAAACCCGGGATGTGACAAGTATAATGTGTATGATCAAGAATTTGATTATATTGTGTAGGATTTGAAGAAGTAGAAACACTATTTATTTCCCAAGGAATTCATCTTGTTCACTAATCACAAGGCATTGCAATACATCAACAATCAAAGTAAATAGAATCAAATACACTCTAAATGGGTCAAATTCTTAATACGTTTTACCTTCGTTTTGAAACATAGATCTGGAAATTCAAACAAATTGGTTGATGCTTTGAGTAAAAGAGTGTTATTACTTAACACTTTATCTGTGGAAGTGGTTAGTTTAGAAAGTATGAAAGAATTATATGAAGATGCAAATTTTGGAGAATCCCTGAAATCTTGCAAAGCAACATGGAGTGTGTATAGAACATTGTTTCTTGATGACCACATCGAAGAGGTATTCTTGTTTAAAAATCAACAGTCGTGCATTCCCCCAAGGTTCAATAAGACATAATATTATTAAAGAGATACATGATGGAGGCTTAGGTGGACATTTTGGCTTGGATAAGACAACATCGTTGGTAAAAGAAAGATACTTTTGTCCTAGGATCAACAAGGATGTGAGAAAGTTTGTTGTGTGCTGTAGAGTTTGCCAATTAGTAAAAGGTAGAAGTCAAAATACAAGACTATGTACTCCATTACTGGTACCTGAAAGGCCTCGGGAAGATGTGAGCATGGATTTTGTCTTGGGGATTCCTAGGACACAAAGGAAGCACGGTTCCATGATGGTTATCGTATATTGGTTTTTGAAAATGGCACATTTCACAGCATGCAAGAAGACAATTAATGCTAGTGACGTTGTTCTTTAATTCTTCAAAGAAGTTGTGAGACTTTATGGTTTACCCATAAGTATTACTCCAGATCGAGACACAATACTTCTTGGATATTTTTGGAGGACACTTTGGAAAATAATGTGATCCAAATTGTTGTATAGTTCAACCTATCACCACAAACATATGGGAAAATTGAAGTGGTGAATAGAAGTGTTTGAAATTTGTTGAGAAGTTTAAGTGGTGAAAATCCTAGTCATTGGGATATGGTCTTGGCATAGGTTGAATTTGCTTATAATGATTCCCTGAATAGATCAACCACAAAGATTCATTTCCATATTGTTTATGGAAGGTCACCAAAATGAATTGTGAATTTGATAAAGTTGTTAGATTTGGAAGTGAGAAAGAGTGTTGATGCAAGTGATTTTGCAGATAATATTCAAGAAATGTGTGAACGAGTGAAGAAGAGGCTGCAACAAAGTAATTCCATATACAAAATGAGGGAATGTTGTAGAGAAGAATAAAAGTTTTGGAGGAAGGTGAGTTGGTAATGGCACATTTACGGAATGAAATATTCATCGAGGGAACCTAGAGTAAACTAAAGTACGAGAAGATAGGCCCATGCAAAATTCTAAGGAAGATTTCTGAAAATGCATACAGGTTGGAATTGCCAGAGAACTTGGATATCTATCTGATATTTAATGTTGTATATTTGTATGAGTTTCAAGGAGCAGAGCGTGGTGATATATGCAATCCATATGAATGGAAACAACAATTATCGATCAAACTTGTGGAATAAATGGAAGAAATTTTGGCCACAAGGGTTGATAAAGAAACTCTTTAGAAGAAGTATTTGGAATACTTAATCAAATGGAAGAACAAAGAATTAGAGGATGCATCATGGGTGTTTGAGTTGAATTTAGTATGCATACGAGGTTCTTCAACCTCTGAGACTGTTATCTCATGAGTTGGAAGCTCATGTTCTTCTTACCAAGGGTGTTCTATGTGGGAGCATCCTTGGTCTTCAACAATCCACATCACCCCCCAAAAAAATATTTTTGTGAAAGTAGATTGTAGGAGGCATAAGGACATTGTTATTACAATTTTTTTGTTACAACAATTCTACTACAACTTCGTGTTGTAGCAAATATGTGTTGTTACTTCAATGTTGTTATAACACTCAAAGTTTTGATTCATAAAATCTAACTCATTCAATTTGTTCCCATGGAATTTTGGCATCAAGTGAGGAATGACTGATTGGAAGGAAAAAGAAGACGAATTAGGGAAAATAAAATAATGGGTAGTTGAACATCCATGATGATTCATCTCTCAATAGTTAGGAATTGGAAAAGGAAGGGAGATGAAAATCCATGAGTTGGGAAAAAATGATTGAGATAGAAAAAGAAATAGTGGGGGAGAAGAGGCGGGATCATGCACCAATTCGAGGAGGAAGCTATGACTTATTATAGAATATGCAGTCAACCAATTCAACGGAAAAATCTAACCAAGATGTTAACCCACAGGTGGATGTAACAATCTACAATTAATGCAAGAGAAACGATTTGTTGTCTCTAGTATTTTCATTGATTGTATTGCAATTCTTCTATTCCATAATGAAATAAAACAATATTTGAACTCTTATTGATTCATAAATATATGAATTCCATTGTGTACTATGAAGGCATAAAATAGTTAAGTGGTTGTTAGTGTGATACAAGGCTATGGTATACACCATTTCCAATCACATCTATCTTGGAATGTATTTCCAATCGTGAGGCTTTCTCAATTATTGGTCCTTACAAGTATTTAAAAATATTACATATACACTTGAATGAATTTATTTATGCAAATTTTCAGTCGGGCGTTTAGTTTTCTAATGTTTGGAAATGCAGGGGATTCAAGTGTTTAGTTTTTTGTAATGTTTGGCAATGCAGGGGATTCGAAGACATGGATGAATACCATATGGAGGTTTCACAGATAATATGAAGAATGTGGAAATTAAATTAGTAGATTACACATAGAGGGATATTCCTAATCTTGTTGGTTTACTAGAAAGCAACCCTTCACTAAATACAATGACAATTGTAGCACAGAAAACTTCAGACATGAAGTATTTTTTTTCTAGAGAAGATTCTACTCCAGAAGAAAACTTCCACATGTGCAAATTTAAAATTGGTGAAGAACACATCTCAGTAGGGGTCGTTTTGTTTTTTTCTCCTTGTAAGATAGGTCTAGGAGATTGGTGGTTGTGGTTTTTTCTTCATGTATTCAGAATGGATTTTGTTAGTACTTCCCATCCAATATAGTGGGTCGCCATTGGCTTCCACTTGTGTAGAGATTGAATTGGTGAATCACATTTTGGTAGTTACGTTGTTGTGTGTTGATTTATTGTTTACAAAGTAATTTTATTCTATATGTTTTGTACTATTCTTTTTAGTCTTAATGCATATTAGTTTGAAATTGTTTTAGGACTAGGTCATTTGATGACAACACTTTAAGGATGTTTATGAAGCATATGGTGTGTGACAAACTTGATAATTTTAGTAACGTAAGGAAAATCAATTTTGTGATATTTGTCAGTAGTGTATTTTTTTATTGTCTAAATCATGGAAAATGCGGATACACTTACTTCTAATACACTAGTGAAACTTTTTGTTTCATGTATCTTTCATTTAAAGATATATATTGTCACAATTTTATTTGTTTTTTTTTTCCATCTGATTAAAAACAATTAAAAACAATTGTATCTAATCATTTTACTGTGATTAAGCTTATGTGAAATGACTTTTTTTATATGAATTCAAAAAATAAATTTTTATTATATTAAAATAGTAGTATGATGGCCATGTCTATACCCATAGGCTATGTGTTGTAGGATATCCAAGCTTTCTACTAGTTTGATTTTTCTATATTGATTGACAACAAAGTTTAAAATTTGGTCCAAACTTCTTTCCTTTTAGAAACCTATACATGTATCCTCGTTCCACAAAATTATGCGACATTGTATTATGCAAAATGAACTAAGAGAGTAGATTGTAATTTAAAACCATTAATTACTTCTTTGTTATATGTTTAGAGAGTAGATTGTACTTTGAAACCATTAATTACTTATTTGTTATATGTTTATGATTAGCTAATGATGTGTATCATGACCCAACAAATACATGGCTTCACGCTATAGGAGAAACATAAACCTTTAAATAAAGTATTAGATTACATAATCAATACATGTTCCTAAGCTAAAGCTTGAAGTGTGGTAGTAGAAGCATAAGGGGGTTCCAATGAAACAATTTACAATTAATGGATGCCAAATTTATCCTATTTCATTTCAACCGAACTTTCAACTCTCGTTAGCTTGTACACCTGATTATATTTAAAAATTATTTTGAATATTTATTTTTTATTTCTCAATATATTTTAAACTTAAAAGAAAGAATAAGCCTATGACAAAGTCGACCGTTCTTTACTACACTTGATTCTTATTCATATTGGTATTCTTGTGTCTATCACACAGTGGATTACATCTTGTGTTAATACTGCTTCCTTTGCAGTTCTTGTGAATGGCTCACCTTCTCCCTTCTTCAAAGGGACGCGTGGCATTCGTCAAGACTTCCCTTATCACCGTATTTATTCCTGTTGATCATTGAAGGATTAAGTATGCTCCTTCATCAGGATAATAAGGATAAGAGGATCAATGGTGTGAAAGTTTATGGGACCATTTATATTACCCATACTATTTTTTTCGACAATGTCATTATTTTTGGATTAGGATCTATTGTTGAATGTCATATCATTAAAGATCTGACCGATCTCTTTTGTCTAGATTCTAGAATTAATTTTAGCATCTTTAATTTCGTTTCAGACATTGCAGGATGGATGGTATCTCTCTACATGACATTATAAAATTTTCTCCATTCAGAGTGAGCATATGGATGTTGGTATTTCTTATCTGGGTTTTTTCCTCATATCAGCGATCTGACTGGGATTGGCTCATTAAGAAAGTATGTTTCTGCGTGAGCATGTGGTATTCTAAGTGGCTCTCTCTGGGTGTACGTAAGACTCTAATTATCTCTTTTATGCAATATTTTCATGTTTATTGGTTTGGCCTTTTTTGGGTTCCTGCTAGTGTTTTGGCATCTTGTCGTAGCATATTCTTTCGCTTCCTGTGGAGGGGAACCCGTGATCTTTTAAAATTCCATTTGACTGATTGGGAAACTTTATCTATGCCCATGTCCTGGGGTGGATGGGGTTTCAAACATTTGGGTTTATTCAATATTGCACTCTGTTCCAAGAGTATGTGGAGAGGGTTGATGTCGTCAAATTTATGGTGCAATATTATCAATTCTAAGTTTTTGAAGCATTTACCAACTTCTACCTTGCTATGTTATTCAAAATTTTCTACAACTCAAGCTTCGGCAGTCTGGTGCAACTTATGCTCAGCCCTTCCTTGCATCTTAAGGGATCGATGTTGAAAGGTGGGAAGAGGTAATAATATTACTTTGGGTATTGACTCTATTGTTGGGATTGATAATGTGAAGTTTTCCTGTTCTCTTTTGGCGTGTTCACATGCTAAAGGAATCACTTTTCTTAAGCATGCCTCTATTGGTAATGATGATCTTTCATCTGGTTGGTTGTCTTCACGTTCCCTGGGCCTAGATGGTGAGGTAGCCAAAGAATGGGAGGATTTCACTACACAGTTGAGGGAGGCTGGCATTTTCCTTTCATAGGTTTCTAATACTCGGGTGTGGGCTGGTAATCTTGGGGATAGCACTGTCACGACTAGTCTAGCTTGTTCCTCACTTTTCATATATCACAAGACTGCTCAGTCGGCTTGGTGGAATATTACTCTGTGGAAGAAGCATGTGTCGTCAAAGGTGACGTGCTTTTCTTAGCTTGCACTCAATCATAAAATTTTGACATGGGATATGTTACAACGACATGGTTTTCAGGGTCCTAGCAAGTGTTATTTCTGTTTGGTTGATTCTGAGTCTATTGAACATATTTTCTTCTATTCTCCTTTCTTCTGTGGGATTTGGTCACATATTTGTGATATTTTGGTTTGCACATGGACCTGGAACACTGATATTTTTTCTGCGTTTCTTCTAAAAGTAGAAGAACATGCAAATATTTGACTTGAATTGGCTTTATTATGTATCTGGGAATTCTGGTGTTCAAGAAACCGCCTTATTTTTCATAGTTTTCCTTTGGACTTGGGTCGAACATCTCATTTGATTCTATCTAGTTATGATTGTGTATCCAGTTTTGGCTTTATTACAAAACAATGTATCACTCGCTTCCCCGAGCAGTTTGCTGCTAAAAAGGTTGGTTTTTTCGATGGGGCAGAACATAACGGCATTTGTGGTGCAGGAATGGTCATCCAGATAGAGACCAATCACTCTTTCTAGATTAGTATGAATGCTAGTAAGGGATCTAATACCCATGTAGAGCTATTATCACTTTGGGGACTTTTGGTATTTTCCAAAGCACGTGATATTGACCTTCAGATGGTACTAGGTGATTCAAAAGTTATCATTGATTGGGTTCTCAATATTCACAATCAACAGTCTCTTTGTCTTACATATTGGATTGGGAGAACCAAGAAGTTACTTTAATCTTATCCTCACTTGCCTTTCAAACACATATATCGGGAATAAACTCTCAGGCCGACATATTATCAAAGCAAGGACTTAGCATGGCGTTGAGTTTTTATTTTGGAAGGAATACATATCGGGTAGTATTGTTGCTAAAGGATCTTTACGTTGTTATTATTCTTCTGATCACTGACAATATTTCTCTTGACAGCCTATCCTTGGACTTGATTTTTTGGGCGTTGATCTTCTTCTCAAAATCGAACCGTTAGCTCTTGATGGATTAGATACTTTGTTTTTTTATGATGATCACTTTCTATGACAGTCCTGGATTTGTTTTTTATGCTTGTTTGACACCTTCTTGAAGCTGATTGTCGTGAATGACTGGACGATTATGTTGGATGGCTAGATTTGATGCAATATGTTACAAAACTATTTTATGTATGTACTTGATGTTTTCAGACACAACGTTATATAATATAAGGCTGCCCTTTTCCTCATGAAAAAAATGCAACTATGATATATGATATAAAAATGATGACATCAATTTTCAACCTCCCAAAGGTAAAAGGTCGATTTTACATGTTATTCCAAACACATCCTCTTGGGTGTTTGATACGATGCACTTAAATAGTTAAAATTTTACATTTACAAAATAAGATATAGGCCCAATATAATATTAGTTTTAAACTATAATTTATAGATAAATTAAGATAAAATATCAGTTTTTTAAAGGCAGTTTAAATTTGTTGGATTTTTTCTGGTTTTTCTTAAATTCAAAGTTAAAAATTTATATTTATATTTCATAAGAAAAATGATTTTGTAAATATATAATAATAATAATAATAATAATAATAAATTAATTTACCTCAAATATTAGTAATAGTGTCACTACTAATATTGGATGTACGGTAACGAAAGGAACTGGATTATCGAGGGCGGCTGCGTCGAAGGTTCGAGGAGATCGCTGCTGCGCCAGGTCTTCCTCCGCGAGCTCCACCCATGGCTGCGCCTGGGGGAGGGATGTCCCCTCCCTCCCCTCTCTCAGAGGTAGATGCCTTCAAGAAATTGCTTTCACGTGCCGGGAAGAAAATGGCAAACCCCCAGATCCCGAAATTCATCAAAAAAATGGAAGCAATCCCTGAAATAATCCTACCAGAAGAAAATCCCATCAAGATCGCTCTTGCCCTGGCAGAAAGAGGACTGGTAGGACAGTTCATGGGCCTATGGCCCTCCACAAGAACCACGAACGACTGGATACAAAGAAACTGGAGGCCGCAGCTGAAGCACAGCGTAACCTGCTACCCGGTGGGCAGAGGCTTCTATATTTTCGAATTTATCTCCAAAGACGATCGTGACCTCGTATTCAGAAATGGCCCCTACTTCATTGGATCCCAAGGATTGTATTTAAACCGATGGACCCCGGATTTCGATCCGAATCTTAACTCCCCAAAGGAGGTTCCAGTCTGGGTCCGTCTTCCTAACTTACCAGCCCACTGCTGGAACTCAGAATCCCTGGAAAAAATAGGAAATGGACTCGGCCGCTACATTGACAAAGCAGATCCCAAGGGGCAATACGCCTGCGCCAGAATCTGCGTTGAGGTAGATCTCAAGGCGGGGCTACCAGAAGCAATCAAGATCTCGGTGGGTGATTGGAATCACTTCCAACAGTTGGACTACGAGCAGCTGCCCTTCAAATGCAGACACTGCCATGAACACGGTCACTTCCAAAGAAACTGCCCCAAATTCCAGCAAGGAGACGAAACTGAAGGATGGCAAAGGCCCAAAAAAGGGAAAACAACCCCAAAAAACCAAGAGAGAAGGACCGGATCCGGGCTGCAAGACCCAAGCACCAAAAAATCAACAGAAGAAGGGACCTTCCCTCCCAAATCCAGCCAGATCCATACTCCAAATCAGCCCTCAGCCACTGAGGGAACAAGCGTAGAAATCATAATCCCCGATAGTCTGAATGTGGCAGATCCTAGCGGCCCTGGTGAAGTACCCACGCACCCAGACCCAACTCTATCCCCAGTCATCACAGAGACTATCCCTCCCCTAAACGCCCAGGAGGAAGATCCATCGAATCTTGACTTAGATCAAGAGGGTTTCTCTGAGGAAGAGTACTCGTATTCCAGCAGTCCGCAGGCGACCCCTCTAAAGTCCAATAGAGGAAGAAAATCCAAAAAAAAGCACCGAGAAGAG
>LPNX010141324.1:14843-36517 GCA_001517045.1 Pseudotsuga menziesii
GAACCATTTGCAAAGCCAATGGTGTTGATGACATTGATACCCATGCATAGCTAAAGGGTGTTGGTGGGGATCCCAATCTAGGTGATGTTTTTGAGGATATGTTGTTGTGTTGTTGTAGTATGTTTTGTTTGGAATCTAGGGGTCTTTTATATCCTCAATGTTTATGAAATTTGTTTCAAATATTTATCACCATTTTTTTATATTCACCCTTTAATGCTTATATACATGACCAAACTTTGCATATTTTTTTAAAACTGGCTTCCTCTTATAAAGATGTGGCTTGCACACCTTATCTCTACTTGGGAAGTGCAACTAGCACCATTCAATTGGAATCCTTTGGCTGAGAGGTCGTGAGTGGGAGGTATTAATTCTACCAAACATCCCTAGGATTTGCACTTGGCCCCAGCCTGTGTGCCGTTGTGCATCCACAAGCATGATCATAAACATGATCTTGTCATTGGTGAGTCTTGATCCTTAGTGGGGGCAATATCACCCCACCCGTTTCACCAACTTTATAATCCCACATTTATATAAAATTTGCATATATTATGTCTAATGGTTTGGATTTACTTTGATGTACACAAATATACATTTTTTTGTTGAAATTTGAATATTTCTTATGTGAAAAATGGTTTAGATTTTGTTTTGGTTTGGTGTACTCTAGGGCCTTTTACCGCCTCAATGTTTATGAAATTTAGTTCAAATATATATTACACTGCAATTTTCCTATACCACCCCTTTAATGCCTATATACATAACCAAAATCTGCATATATTTTTTGAACTAGTTTCCTCTTATATCGACGTGGCTTGCACACCTTACCCCTACTTGGTAAGTGCAACTAGCACCATTTAATTGGCATCCGTTGGCTAAGAGGCTGCGAGTGGGAGGTATTAATTCTGCCAAAGATCCTTAGGACTTGTACTTGGCCCCAACTTTTGTGTGTGCTGGTGCATCCACAAGCATGAGCATAAACACAAGCTTGTCATTGGTGAGTCTTGATCCCTGGTGGGGAAATATTACCCCACCTCTTTCACTGACTTGACAAACCCTGTTGCTATAATATTTGCATATATTGCGTCTAATGGGTTGGATTTGCATTGATGTACATGAATATATCGTTTTTTATTAAAATGTGAATATTAGTCATGTGACCAGTGCTTTTTCAGTTTATTTTTTCCTGATTTTTCTATGGTTTGATGTACTACTCTAGGGGCCTTTTAAGCCTCAATGTTTATGAAATTTGGTTCAAATAATTATCACACACTATGCCATTTTTCTATATTCACCCTTTAATGCCTATATACATGGCCAAACTTTGCATATATGTTTAAACGGGCTTCCTCTTATAATGACATGGCTTGCACACCTTAACCCTACTTGGGAAGTGCAACTAGCACCATTCAATTGGAATCCTTCAGCTGAGAGGCCGTGAGACTTGGCCCCAACTTTTTTGTGTGCTGGTGCATCCATGAGCACAAGCATAAATATGAGCTTGTAACTGGTGAGTCTTGATTCCTGGTGAGGGCAATATCACCCCACCCCTTTCACCGACCCGACAAGCCCCTTTTGATTTAAGATTTGCATATGTTCTATCTAATGGATTGGATTTACATTGATGTACATGAATTTATAATTTTTTTATTAAAATTTCAATATTTCTTATGTGATCAATGTTTTTCAAATTTTATTCCTGATTTTGTTATGGTCTGAAATCTTGGCAATTTTGTTTATGGTCTAGTTTGATATTTTGGCAAATCGGGTTCTGGGTCTAATAGCATTGGTACAAGAAGAATAAATGCTGGATCGAGGATTGATAGGTATGTTGGGACCTTCAAAATTGAAACTGATAAGCTATAGGATTTTTAATGTGTATGATATTTGAGCAGGATGGTGTAGCAAAGTGGAGAAAATCAAGGCATGAGTGATTTCTATTTCAGTCAATTTTAGGAACTCATTAATAATTTTCATTCAATATTCTCTTAATTTGAAGGAATTTCCCACTAGTGAAGATTCATTGGTAGAGATTAGCAAGGTCAACAGTGTCTTTTGTCCCAATGTGGTTTGGACCCAATGGGTTCTCAGTGAACACAACTTTTTTATGGTTTTTGTTGTTGTTTTTCGTTACTTGGATGGATTATTTATTGGGTAAGTGCTGGGGTGGGATCATTCTTACCCAATCAGGTTTGGGTTTCCTTTTGATAGCAGTTTTGTTGTTTGTTTTGCTGGAGTGATGCCTTATATCATTGTATTTTAACATCATGATCTGCACCTACAACCGATAAACCTATATTTGCTGTACGTTGATGTACATGAATATATAATTATGGATTTACATTGACGTACATTTATAAAATTTCCCTATCAGGGCATGAATAGACATCAATGCGTTGGACTGGTCTTTTGAGTAAAGCTGTTGAAATAGAAAAGGATAATGATGTGTCATTAGTATTCCATTGAGTCTTTTTTTCTTATTTACGTCTTTATTGGACCTATCTTGGAGATGTGTGATAGAGCTCATCTTAAATCTCAGTTGGAATTGGCAATGCAATAGATCGGAATAGACGCTCTTGATTCACATGATTCTTTTGGTGTTCAAACTCATGAACACAATGATTTAGAAATGTAGAGAAGAAAGTAGGCCCATTGCTCAAAAGTTTTCCTTCAAGCACTGATAACAACATGAGCAACTATGTACAAAGGATATGTTCTTAGAATCTAGTGAATGGTAAGGCTTGGAAAAATTCAATAGTCAGCATTACGATTGGTTTGGGGAAAAATAATTCACAGTGGGGTCCCTGTCATGATACCCAAAAAAATTTGTGCTCTGCTAGCTAAGAAGTGCCAGAACTCTGAATAAAATAACAACATGAGAAACTATGTACAAAGGATATGTTCTTAGAAGCTTAGAAGCTACTGCATGCTAAGGCTTAAAAAAATTTCAACAGTCAGCATTACGATTAGTTTGGGGCAAAATAATTCACGGTGGGGGCCCTGTCATGATACCCGAAGAATTTTGTTCTATGCTAGCTAAGAAGTGCCATAACTACGAATAAAAAAACCTTGGTATTGTATGAGGGCTAGTATCGGTGGATGGGGTCATTATGGTGAAGAGATATAAAATTAACTATAAATATTCCGTCATGCCTTAGATTAAATAATGTTAAGGTTTGGTGGATCTGGTGGGTTGTTTAGAGGCTAAGCTTGACAACCTTGCATTGCTTAAAGTGGGTGGAATTTGAGCACTCCTATTGTATTATCAATGATAGAATCATCATCATTTGGTTTTGAGTTTTAGAAATAGTTCTGCGCTGCTAAATTAGTTTTTCCAAATTTTCAGAAGAAAGAAGAAAAATACAAAAAAATCAGTTTTCAGAATTCTGTTAGATCATTTATTCAGTCGCTGTAAATTAGCAGGTTTTTGTTCAGAATGGCTGAGTACTGATTGTAGGCATCCTTTTGTTGCAATAATTATCAAATCTAGCTGTTATCTCCACAAAGCAGAAAATTTCCGAGCAGATTTATCTGCTGTGGTCTGCACAGGGTCTTAGATCTCTGTTCTAATAGTTTAGATCTGTGTGTCAGAGCCTCTTTGCAATTTAAACAGGTAAGATTTAGGTTCTTACCCTTGGATTGGGATCATAACAGTGATTGATAATTGGCTACTGCTAAATGTTTATGCCATTCCCTTCACATTGCTATGATTGAGGAAATCACATTCATCAAAACAACTCACAATGCCTTTTATGCATGTTTTTCCCTTAAGCATTGAAGGAATAACTCATACTTGTGATGATTAATATTTAAACTATGTGGCTGCATAAATACATTTCTAATATGTAACATAACATACCATGCATAAATGGCTATGTACAAAACTAGTGAGGACAATGAGATACGTTAGGGATGATGATTCATAGAGGATATTGAGATATTCATGGATGTTTTTATGATAACAATATCTTAAATCACATTGTTATGGTCTCCTAATGCTATTTGAAGGGACCTACTGTACATATGATGCTATATCCAGGGATTGGAATGATTGCTTAGAGTTTCCCCTTGTGGGTTTCTAATGGCTGAGTACTGATTGTAGGCATCCTTTTGTTGCAATAATTATTAAATCTAGCTGTTATCTCCACAACGCAGAAAATTTCCTAGCAGATTTATCTGCTGTGGTCTGCACAGGGTCTTAGATCTCTGTTCTAATAGTTCAAATCTGTGTGTCAGATCTGTTCTAATAGATTCACGTGATTCTTTTGGTGTTCAAACTCATGAACACAATGATTTAGAAATGTAGAGAAGAAATTAGGCCCATTGCTCAACTTTTTCCTTCAAGCACTGATAACAACATGAGAAACTATGTACAAAGGATATGTTCTTAGAAGCTAGTGAATGGTAAGGCTTGAAAAAATTCAACAGTCAGCATTACGATTGGTTTGGGGAAAAATAATTCACAGTGGGGTCCCTATCATGATACCCGAAAATTTTTGTGCTATGCTAGCTAAGAAGTGCTAGAACTCTGAATAAAATAACAACATGAGAAACTATGTACAAAGGATATGTTCTTAGAAGCTTAGAAGCTACTGAATGGTAAGGCTTAAAAAAAATTCAACAGTCAGCATTACGATTGGTTTGGGGAAAAATAATTCACGGTGGGGGCCCTGTCATGATACCCGAAGAATTTTGTGCTATGCTAGCTAAGAAGTGCCATAACTCTGAATAAAAAAACCTTGGTATTGTATGAGGGCTAGTATCGATGGATGGGGTCATTATGGTGAAGAGATATAAAATTAACTATAAATATTCCTTCATGCCTTAGATTAAATAATGTTAAGGTTTGGTGGATCTGGTGGGTTGTTTAGAGGCTAAGCTTGACAACCTTGCGTTGCTTAAAGTGGGTGGAATTTGAGCACTCCTATTGTATTATCACTGATAGCATCATCATCATTCGGTTTTGAGTTTCAAAAATAGTTCTACGCTGCTAAATTAGTTTTTCCAAATTTTCAGAAGAAAGAAGAAAAATACAAAAAAATCAGTTTTCAGAATTCTGTTAGATCATTTATTCAGTTGCTGTAAATTAGATCGTTTATTCTGTTAAGGTCTCCTAATGCTATTTGAAGGGACCTACTGTACATCTGACGCTATATGCAGGGATTGGAATTATTTCTAATATGTAACATAACATACCATGCATAAATGGCTATGTACAAAACTAGTGAGGACAATGAGATACGTTAGGGATGATGATTCATAGAGGATATTGAGATATTCGTGGATGTTTTTATGATAAAAATATCTTAAATCACATTGTTATGGTCTCCTAATGCTATTTGAAGGGACCTACTGTACATCTGACGCTATATGCAGGGATTGGAATGATTGCTTAGAGTTTCCCCTTGTGGGTTTCTTCACTGTAAAACCATGTTGTCCTCTACTTTTGTGTGACTCTGACTTTATTGTTGTGCCTGTTTAATTTAACATTTGGTATGAGAGTAAACAATCCATTCCCATTGTATATTGAAATGTACGATAGGTCCCTTTTTATAGCATTAGGTGACCATAACAATATGCCATATTTAAGATAATCCATAAATTTTTCAACAACGTCCATGAAATATTCATCCTCGGCTCTGATTGTTTCATTATTAGTTTTGTATCTAGCCATTTATGTATGATCTACGCATGGCCTACCACATAGTTTGGAACAATGTTACCAAAGTGCAGAGTGATGTGGGAGGAGTGGAAATGCCTTGAGTGGCATTTCCTAAAAATCCTGGGAGTGAAGCTGTCTCGGGAGGCTTTTTATATAACATATATTTTTATATATTCCCCAAAAAGGTGCAAAATGACAAATTAGTTGTAGAAAATATGGAAACATGCACATTTGTGCTATTTAGTACATGAATACTGCATTATTATGAAGCTAGAAATGCCATCCATAGTAGATTAATGAGTAATCTTCAGAGTAACAACTACCTAGTATTTAAAAACTTACAAATATTTCAACCATATAATAGGATTTAGACCATGAAGTCATGGAATCAAATTGGCTATCCACATGACCAAAGATTTATGTTTGCGGCAAAATAGGCCATCTTGATAAGTTATAATTTAATTGCAATTTGAAGACCAAAACACTAAATTGTGCTGATATCTATGGCAAATAAAGTGAAAAAGGATAAACAATTATTCTATCTACTTTTCCTTCCTCAAGGCGCCACAAAGATAGACCTCCATGACCCCTAAGTCGGTTTGGTAGTGGATCCGGTAATTGTGAAGATTAACCTGGATATGAAGCTCTTGTTGTTGGATTCTTTGTCAGGTTGACCATGGCAGTAGATGGGGTTGCGTCCCACCATGAATCATCATAAAAAAGAGCAGTATTCGAGTGGTCCAAACCCAATGTTGTTCTTCAAATTACCCTCCTTTGCATTATTGTCCCAAGTGTTATATGCTTTATCCATCTATGATTCCTCACAATATTGGGAAAATCATTGTAAGTTGTCATGCACATAAAACAAACTCTCTGATTGATTTACATTCAACTTGTTTCATTTAACGTTGTGGATGGAGTTGTATGTGCTCCAACACCTCTCTGCAGAAGTAGTGTTCACAACATTTGAAAGCATCTGTGCCGCCAAATGTTGTAGTTGTGGGAAGAACTGCCATACATGTTCCACCACTTGAGAAAATACGTTTTATATCGATCTCTTATTGCATGGACATGATTAAAGCCATGGATTCCAGTGCTACTGATCTAGTCGATCAATCTTTGTCGTATGGTATCACACTCGTCAGAGACTAGTTTGTTTAACGCTTGCATGTAACCATCTTGCACCTTTGGACCTTGGTGTAGTTTTCCCTTCACCCCACCTACCATTGGTGCTTGAAAGTTGTAATCATGATGGATGATAGTATTTTGGTGTAAGAACATAGTGACATATGCTGAGGCATGTAGTTGAATAGTTTTTCCACTTTATTCAAGTATGATTCTACAAGTTTTCATCACTAGGCTCAACGATGTTCTTAATTTTGCTTAGCACGGTGTCCACTTGCTCATAAACCTCCCCAATGGCTAGGGGATCTAAATCTGCAAATCAAATCATGTTATAAATTGGTGTGATGAGTTGCAAAACATAAATAACTTGTGACCAAAAGTGCTATCAAGAATGGCTTCCCTCTCTGCATTAGCATCATTTCTATCAATACTCAAGCTATCCTTTTATATCACTCATTACTATATCAATTGAACCCTGTCTTATCTTCAATAGGTGCTTAAAGGTGAGGAAATAGCTACCAAATCTAGTTTCTACAATCTTAAGCAATAACAACTTAGAGTAGGTGCCATAAATGAAGTGGAACTTCTTATGCTAGGTAATAAATTTGATGAGTTTCTTTCCTTTCTTCTACAAGTCATATTCATCCACTCTCCTTATGCTTGACAATATCATGCATCAAAAGGCTCAATGTGTGCACAAAACTAGTGAATTTTAGCATTAGCATGAATACTTAAAAAAATTGCAGATTAACTTTAAACAAATGACAAGTGCAGTTATATAACATTCATCACATCAACACAATGGACACAAGAGTTTTCTCACTGGGGATTCTTTAAAGGACAAAACCCCCAAAAAGCATTAGCAACTCATCTCGTAAATGAGATGACTAAATTCTTCAAAAAGTTTCACAAACCCCAATAGGGTTAACCACAGAAACAAAAGATCAATTTCTAGAATTACATCAAAATTGCACAATTTAGGGCTTTTCCCTCTCCTTCCTAACAATTTTAGGCTACCCAGATCTGAATTTTGCTGCCCAATTGTACCCTGCTAGTTTCCTGCCCGTACTTCTCTGTCTACACCTATATGTACAGCTGCCTGATCTGCTGCCTGGACTATCCTCCTTGTTGCCCGTCTATCTGTCTGGCCTGCCCAGTTGGTTGTGGTAGCCCTATTTGCTTGATCTGGGCCTCAGTTGCCAGACATCTTACTAGTTGCCCTATGTGACAGCTATGCTGCCACCTAAAGGGATAGCAACTAGCTCGTGCCCCTATGGGCTGGCCCGTGGGCTGCCCTGAGGGTCTATGCAGCCTCGGGCTGCTATAGCACCCTCACGGGTATTCCTATAGGCTTCCTGAAGGGACAATTAGGCCACGACCGCCCTTATGGGTTTTCCCGAGGGTTAGCCGTGAGCCCTTGGCTAATAATTTTTTTGCTAATATAAATTGTCTTTGTTGGTGTACATTGTTAAAATATTCATTGTTTCATGCATGATGCACATAGTAGGCTTATTCGTTTAGTAACCATTCATGAGTTCTTTTATTAACATCCATGTTGGACAAAATCACACCATCAATGCATAACAACATTTATGTAGCAACACACACATCCTCAATTGGAGTCTACAACTATTTCTTAAACACATCCCTTATTCTTTGTCCATATCAAGTTTAGGTTATTAGGTATGCATCTATACATTATGTTGTTCTCTAAGACCCTTTTGTGGACCACTTTAATAGATTGCGTAATTATTTAGGTTATTTTGTTGCTTGAGCACGGTATATTTTTTTGCTTATTAGTGTGTTTGGAAAAATAAATTGGATTTTAAGCATGTTTGTCTTTGGATCTTATTGTCTTTTAATAGAATTACAAACGATGAAATCTATGTGTTAATATTGCTCCTCTTCCTGATTCTTAAAGGGTTCTAGCTCAATGGAAGAGAACCTGCTTTATAAGCAGGAGATTGGTGGTTTGATTCCTCCATGCCCTAATGATATTGCAATGTATTTCTAAAGGTAAAAAATGTAGTAGTGCAAGATGGATGCAATATTAGACGCAATACTAAATGCAAAACATGATGTAAAAGTGGACGTCACATCAAACACAAAAGTGGATGCAAAATCCGACCTTATGTCAGACGCAAATGTGGACACAAAAATGGATGTGACACTAAACGCAAAATTGGATGCAAAAAGAGACTCAACACTAGACATAATTAATGACTCAAAAGTAGATGTAATAATATGTCCAAAACTAGATGCAACATTAGATGAGAAAGTGGATTCCTAACTAGATGTAAAATTGGACTTTAAATTGAGCACAAAATATGGTGTATTGATGGACATAAAACTAGGCGTAACACTAGGTGCAAAACTGGAAGCAACATTTGGTGCAAACAAAAACTTAAAACGAGACACAATTTTAGATGCAAGATGGGAAAAACCATTGGATGTAAAAATAGACGTAATATTGAATGCAAGATGGGATGAAACATTGGACACACAACTAGATGCAATATTAGATACAAACATGGGCGTAAAACTAGGCACAACACTGGGTGCAAAATTGGGCTCAGACATAGATGCAAAAAAAGACATCAATCGGGATGCAACACTAGGTGCAAACCTAGATGCAAAATATGACATAAAATGATATGAAACATTTGGCACAAACATGGATACAAAAAATACATAAAACAAGATACAAAATTAGATGCAAATGGGGATGCAACATTATAAGTAAATTTGGATGCAAAACTAGACGCAATATTGGGCCTAAAATTGGATGCAAACCTAGATGCAGAATTGGACACATAATTTTATGTAAAACATGGTGCAAAATTGGGTGTAAGACTCAATGAAAAACTAGGAGAAAAATAAGACGCAACATTGGATGAAAAAATGAGTGTGAAACTGGGTGCAAACAAGGATGTAACAAAGGACGCAAAAAAAGATGCAATAGAAGTTGAAAAATTGGGCGCAAATAAAGGCGTAACATTAGATGCAAAAATTGGGCACAAAAATGGATGCAAAAATGGATGTTAAAAAGGATGGAAAAAAAGATGCAATAGACGGCGTTTTACGAAAATGTACAATAGCGCCAGGTTTAGCGCCGGATTGTTCACCATAGTTGGGAAAAAATTACACTAAAATTCGGCGCTAAATTCGACGCTAAATCCAGTTTTTGTTGTAGTGCTCCTTGCATATCATTCTTAACCACTCCTTTTATGATTAATATATTTTCTGATAATTTGATTCATACATGTATATTTCTGATTTGTTATTTCGAAAAGTGCTTGATAAGACCTATTTTCATTATCATTCATCTTGTGCCTATGGATTACTAGTTCATCCTATACTTGTTATCAAAACTTGTCTCTCAAATATCTCTTTGTGATAACTCGAGAGAAGGTGGAATTTTTGCCTGTGGGGAACATTACTTATCTCTTCTGAAAAGGATGGATTTTAAGGTCAAAGAACAACTTTAATTTATTCTCTTTTGATGTGATTTATGATTAAGGTAACTATGAAAAGATATACGTAAGTTTATTTCTATAAAATTGAATTATGTGTTTTAGCAGGGCTTAAGACACTCTAGTACCAATCGGCTTCCATATATCTAATATCATGATATACAAGGCAAACCCACCAAGGTACTGAATAGGCCTACTGGTAGCGGGTCAATGTTGCATAACAAATTAAAACCAGGAAGCTCAATAAATGCAAGTAAACCCACCGGGGTACTGAACAGGCTCGCTGGAAGCGAGACTATACTTGCATGGTACCAAGATAAACTCGCTGGGGTATTGAACATGCTCACTAGCAGTGGGGCAATATCGGGTAAATAAGTTTGGTTAATGCGCTACTATGCACATGATTCATAAAATAATGATCATATATAGGAAATTTTTCAAAAAAATTATAAATAAAATGTCAAGGCCTATTATATTTACTGTCACTTGAGAATCGTTGTAAGTTGGGCTTGGACCTGACCATCTAATTCAATAAATACCTAGAATGTTATTATCCTAGAAATGGGACCCATAATTACATCTCTCACACACTCCGAGGTAAACTTAATATATTTTATGATGACAAGATATCTTTATAATGAGGCATAGATGACTAGATTTTCCTATGGCATTCCTTCCATTATATTATTGTCTCTTTATATGGCCTTTATAAGCACTGTTATTTTTCATAAATATACATACTAGTCAATTTTTTCTTTTCTTTATAAAACAATAACAACTTACTTAAAATTTTTATTCTCTGAAATAAACTATTCTTCTCCTTTGCATGAGGACATGCCATATCTTTGGTTTGGGGGAGAATTAGGAAGATTCGGAACAAAATATTTGTTTGCTTTTATCTTTTATTATTATTATGACAAAATTGCTTATCTCTGACAAATGTTAAAGTGTTTTTAGGTTATAGAATGAAGCATGTTTTTACAAAAGTATATTGATCAATTAATATGAAGGATTTGATGGAAGACTTTACGAAGGATCTGTATAATGGTCTGGATGAGATATTGTGGTATTATAGCATGAATGATTAAAATTTGTCAAATTTTGTTTTTGAAAATAGTTTTATTTTTGTATGGATGATTTAACCTTAATTTTTTTTTTGTTATCATTTTACTGTTAGCATATTTTTATTTAAATACACATGAAAACTATTTTTATTCTTAACTCATAATGTTATTTATGCATTTGTGATATATGTTCAAGTTGTCCAAAGTTTTACTTTGGACATGGTTGAACTAACTGTTAGGTCATGTTTTTGTTTTCCATCTTTTAATACTTTTTTTTATGTTTTGAAGCTTGCTTTTATTCATTACTCCTAGAAAATTTTGTTTCTTAGGATAGCTTGAATATTTTTCCTTTTATTTTCATGTTATTTGTTTTCTTACTTTTAGTTTTTCAAAATTTTGGTTTGATTTCATAGTTAGAGGGCTTATAGAATGCTTATATGGATTAAAAGGTCTTAAAAATAACATAAAAGCTTGTTTAAGGGTATTAAACCAAGTTTAAACCTTTATCATAAGTTTAATTATTAAAAATCATTAAATCAGACTTTCTTGTAGCGCAAGCCTGGAAAATTTGCACACATGTGCTACAAGAAAGTTGCGCAGTTACAAAAACATTATTTTTCCGTCATATTTTTTGAAATTATCACATATGAGATGTCTTTTATATTGAGTGATGGATTTGATATGTGTTCCCACTAGAATAATCACTGTGACATGTGTGAATATCATCATGAGGGCGAGTTGTGACTGTATGTTGCAAAAGTGATGGAATAATGATGGTTGAACATAATGAGACAATGCACCTTGAATCTCGTATTCCTTGAAGTGCACATAGAGCAGATGAAGGTCGTGGTGAAAAATAAGCAATTTGTAATTAAACTTTGAAATAGGGTGAAAAACTAGGGCTTTGAGAAGCAGTCGTTTGCAGTTATCAAAATTATCAAAGAAGATTAAGGAATGCAATTCGCAACCTGCCAGTCAAGAAAACACAATTACAGCACCTGGATTCATCACTTTGATAGGTAGGTTGCGAATCATTTCCAAATTTCATAAATTTGGGGCTTTTCAAAATAGAGGAATAAGGATTAAATTGATTGAATATTGTTAGTTTATAAACCTAATTATTACTGAATTACAAATTCTCTATCAATGGAATTAAAGTATCTATCAGTTTAAGCTAAAGAGTTCAGTATAGGGTTTTTAGGTTTCCCAATTCAGCATTGTCTGTCAGATTGTGAAGACTTGAAGAGATTCAGAGTTTGTTCTATTGACAGTAGCCATTTGACAATTAGTCAAAATGAAAAGAAGTGGTAAGACTAATAGAGCCGAACCTTCGAATATGAGCTGAGCTCAAACTTTTCCAGATTGTACAAAACTGTTTGTAGAAGTAGGGTGGTTAGTGTTTTTTGAAAAGATTGAAGGTTATCACTCATAATTTTCTCATAAATTCGCTCAATGTTTGGATAAGGATATAGTTTCTTTTGACACTTTGAAGTTTAAACTAACCAGGGAGTTGTTAGCAGAAGCAACAAGAATTTTAGATGAGCATGAATTCTGGTTCAAAAAGGTCCCTTTCACTTTTGATGCTCAGATATATCTACTTCCAGATGTAGTAGTATATTAGGGAAAGGGATTAACTATTCAAAAGTTTAAGCCAAAATGGATAGAGCCTATCAAAATCCTTCAAAGCTATATCACTTGTGAAGGGATATTCTGTGTTCAAGTACCATTTTAGATTCCTTCAACATCTCAGTCATGAATCCAAAATGAATCTCCCATTCTTCTTTTTGAAAAGTTTACAAAAGATGTCAAGTAGGGTGAAAGAACACCAACATCACACCAAACAATCGGTATTTCATCATGGGCTTATTAAACTAGTTATAAGCACTATACTTAAAAAGAGAGAGAAGACATGGGAATATTTCTTGTTTTGGTCTGGTTTCCAAATAGAAAAGGAAGAGCAGTCTCAGAAGAGACAGTTAGACAGGGTCAAAATTTGATCAAGAAACTTAAGAATAAAGTCTCAGTAAAGAATGAAGAGGGTGGTGAACCAGAAACATCTTTGAACCAAGAAAATGAAAACATTGAAATTGAACAGCAATTTAATATTGAAGAAAACAAAGTTTCAAAGTCAGAAGAGAAGGTCATCGAGCCAGTAGAAGATGTTTTACCTTCATAGTTAAAACAAGATGTAAAGCAAGATGTTAAAGAGCAGAAGTAGATCCCTATTATAGTACTTTCTGAAGAAGATGAAAGATATTTTTATAATGAAGCTAGGGTTCATACCACTGATAAAGATAGGGTTCATTATAAACTGGAGATACATGCCCATTTTGAAGAGGAGACAATGTCACAAAGGAAGAAAATGAAATTTTTTGAATTAGCTTCAATTACACATCAAGGGAAAGCTTTGAAAATGCTAAGAGAGGTTGGAGGAGTTTGGAGGCCCAAGACAAGGCCAAACAACAAGACTAGGTTAAATATGAAGAAGCTATTAAATCCCAAACTGGCTAAGAAAAATATTACAGTAATAGAAGATTCATCATCTCAGGAGAAATTGGAAGATAGTGAGGAGGAAAACAAAGAAGTTAAGAAGGGTAAAAAACCAATAGTTCCAAAAGATAAACTAGTCTTCACTAATACTAAGATCTAAGACATATTCATGGAGGTTCGAAATAAGATGATTCAATAAAAACAGCAAAATGATATAAAGAGTTCCTATAAGGAGAAAAGAGAGGCAATTGAAGATACAGTTCAGTGTGGTATTGAAGCTGAAAAACATTCAGAGATTCCTGTGACCTTGATAGAGCATATGAAGGAGGATGAAGAAATATTCAAGAAGCTGAAAATCCCATGGATATTAGAAGGGATGCAGCCAATAGTAGAAGTTAAATGCATTAACTCTGAGAAGAAAAATATTCAAAGGAGTATTAAACAATACAAGCATCAAACTGAGTACCTGCATGAAAGCAATGAAGGATTAGTGACTGCAAATAAAATACTAAGATAAGATCTAGAATAACTTAATAGTCACTATCAGGAACTGATTTTAGTTTCTAAAGAGGCTCTTAAAAGAAAAAGACAGACATAGAATTAGTTTACAGAACTAAAGCAAACTATTCAGGAGTTGATACAGCAGAATGAAGAGTTGACAAGAAGAGTTGCATATTTGGAAATAGACTATTAGAAAGCTAGAAGGAAAGCCCAGGCATTAGAGGGAATTTCTCTTTTAGTAGAGGCAACAAAAGAATTGTAAAAGTACTTTAAGAAGAGCAGTTATTAGTTAGTTTGAAAAGATATTTCATTTTTGTATAATGATAGGTTTATATTGAACAGTTCAATAGATAACCTAAAAAGTAGTTAGGGTTTAGTTATGCAACTGTTTTCAAAGGAACAAGATAAATGTAAGTTGGAAAAAGGACCAGGGGTTCGATTTTTGTTGCAAGGGGAGGCTATCAAGCTCTGTTTTATGAAGCTAAGTGTAAAGACTCTTATATGTTTTTTGATGAATGAATTATGAAATATATGCAACTATATTCCCTTTTAGACTTTTGACTGGTTTCATTTCTAATTTGTGTTAATTACTCAATTGGTATACTCATTTCCTGTTTAAGGTTTTATGCTTGAAATGCTTGCTTAATGTGGGTGGAACTCAGTACTATGATTTTTATGTTTGGATTATAGTTTATATGTTATGCATCTCAGTCTTTCAAATGCTCATGATTTAGTGCTTACTTTAGTTTCATGAAGTTTCTGCCCTCTTGTCTACAAACTGTACAACCAAAACCCTAGAAAAACCTATTTTACTTTATTGTATTTATTGAGATTGTGTTGGCTTGTTCTTTCCTAGTCTGAGAACAATTTTTGGCACTAACATCTTTGGCGCCGTTGTCAGGGATGAAGTTGAAAACATTTTTTCCCTACGATAGTCATTTTTTCACTAGTTTTAAGAGGTGAACTTAAACCAGCAAGTTTTAAAGGCTACTTTTCACCAGTATTTCATAGTGGCTATTAAGGGAGTTGGAACAAGAAATAGACCTAGTTCACCTTTACAGCTGGCTGTCTCAGACCCATAACAGATATTGAAAACAGCTAGGAAGATCAAAAGGTCTCAGTCATCACTAGCCCTATGTAACCCTGATCAGTTAGATATTTCATCACCTTTTTTTTGTTTTGAAGGGAGAAGAACAAGATTCATCTTGGTTGAAGCTTACAATCCCTGTTAGTAATTTTCAATTTTTCACTGGTCCTCAATATTTCAAGAAAGCAAAGACTATATCCCCTATTAAAATCCCTTTATTTCACCTAAAAGTTGGTAAAACTCCTTTTCATCCAAGCTCTAGTCAAGTCTTTCCATCACCTAAACTAGTTAACTTAAAGATGGCAGCCCAAAATCAGCCATTAGACTTAATGGACTAAATAGTGGCAGCTAGGTATGCACCTTTAGTTTTTCCTTAGCCTTTGAATGCACTTCTTGGGGGTGATTACCAAAAATACTTGCCTAGGTTTAATGGGCAAGGAGAGACCCCTGCTGAGGAGCATTGGGATGCATTTCTTAGCTATGATGATAATCAGAATATTGAGGCCAAGGATGTGTGGATGAGGATGTTTGTACAGATTCTTAATGGAGAGGTTAGAAAATGGTTCAGAGAGTTACCTACAAATTCTATTACTATCATATAAGAGCTTCAGGATCTTTTCATGAGACAGTGTGGTGATACCAAAGATCACACGTATTACATTACTAAGTTTGGAGCCCTTAGAAGAAAGAAGGATGAAACTATAGCTAATTTTTCAAAGGGGTTCAATAAAATGTATGGAAAAATCCCTGTAGAGATAAAACCTTCAGAAAATTATGCAAAACTCACTTATGCCAATGCTTTTGATCATGACTTTTCCCTACTCTTGACAGAAAGAAGACCTGTTACTTTACTAAACATGCAGGAGTTAGCATTAGAAGTAGAGTCTAATATATTAGCTTCTAATATATTGAATGGAAATACAGCTCAGTAGATATATGCTAGGAAGGGTAAGAAAGAGGAAGCACCAAGGGCTTCAGCATTCCACTCTGCAGAAGGTAAAATTGATGAGATGGCGAAGCTAGTAAAAATCCTGACAGCGATACTAAACAAGTTGGAATTAGAGAAGAATTCAAATAAACCTGTTCAAGAGGGAGATAGAAACCCTAATAATCCAAACCAATTCAGAAGACAGTTTCTACCTCGTTTCATCCCTAGAGAGAGAAGAAACAATTATTTACAATGAGAAAGGAGAGAAACTAAGGATCAAAAAGTGCCACCACACCTTCAGAATAATGTAGTTGATGAAGAAGAAATTGAAGAGGAATTTATTTTTTGAAGATACATATCAGGATATGAGTTATTTTGAAGAACATTTGACTGAGGGTTTTGTGACTGAAGAAGATTTTTTAAAATCATAATACTATGATGCAAATGTCTTTGAAACAGAAAATGATTTGAATCTTGAAGTGATTGTGGTAACTGCTATACATATTAGACTGAGCCAAAGAAAACTTTAAATTTAATATCAGGTCCAAATAAAGTAGTTAAAAATCCAAAGAAAAAGGTAGTTTTTCCTCCTAAACAACAGTCTGATCCAGTGTTAGAGAAAAAACAAAATCAGGATAATCAAAAGAATAATGTTGAGATTGAAGAGGTGAATAAAAGTATGCAAAATTTCAACCTGGAAAATGAATTAGGCAAAATCAAGATCCCTATGCCTTTCACTGAGTTGATGAAGAATCTTTCTTACAAAAATTTAGTTCTGAAAATGATTCGTTCAACAAATAGTCAACTTCCTTCTGACACAATGAATTTACAAGAGGAAAATCCTAAAATCTGTATTGGGTCAGCCTTGGCAAAAAAAACTGAAAATGATGCAAATGCATCACCTCCCTTTTACATCACACTAACTATTCATGAACAAATGATACATAATTTCCTTTTGGATTCAAGAGCATCTCATAACCTAATTCCAAAGGCTGTCATGGAGACTTTAGGTTTGAGTATAACAAAACCTTATCATGATTTGTATGCTTTTGATTCACGAGCTGTAAAATGTTTAGGAGTGATTAAAGATATGGTTGTTAGTTTAGCTCAGATACCAATGAAAAGTGTGATTATGGACATGGTAGTAGTAGACATTACACCTAAGTTTGGACTGCTCCTCTCTAGATCTTGGGCCAAGAAGGTTGGTGGAACTCTACAGATGGATTTAATGTATGCCACCATTCCTGTATTTGGAGGAGAAAATAGAAGGTTATATAGAGAGTTGCGATTTTCCTATATTGTGACCGATGACAAGAACCCCACAAATCATCCCTTGTATACTGTTGACAAGGATTTGGGTACTTGCATGTTTCATTTTAGTGATGATGATAATACTGCTGGTTTTTTATAGGTTGAAAAAGAAAATTCAGTCAAACACACTAGGGAACAAGAAGATGAACTTTGGCAAATGTATTTTGATGGATCATCATGCAAAGAAGGTGATGGAGAAGGGGTTCTTCTAATATCTCCTAGTGGTGAAGCAGTAAGGTTAATGTATAAATTGGAATTTGTTACCACCAATAATACTACAGAATATGAAGATTTGTTGTTGGGTTTGAAAGCTGCAAAAGATTTAGGTATTCAACAGATTTCTGTATATGGCGACTCTAAGTTGGTTGTTCAACAAGTAAGGAACAACTATCAAGTAAGACAAGATCTGCTTAAAGTGTATCGTAATGAGCTATGGGATATGATATACAATTACTTCATGGCTTTCAATATCACTTATATTCCTAGGGATCATAGCCAAACTGCTGATTCTCTTGCCCTAGCAGCCACACATTTCAGGATTCCTAAAACAACACAGTTGAAGTATCCTATTGAGGTTAGGTACAGACCTTCTGTGCCTGATAATGTAAAGCAGTGGAAAGTTTTTGAAGATGATATTCAAATAGAAAGGTTCTTGGAGCTGACAGGTGAGTTTTCTAATTCCCTAATTTATCAAGAACAAGATGATGAGGTTGAAGAGTTTGAAGATATTGCAGAAAATGAGATTGCAGGTCACAAGATTATTGAACTTAAAAAGTAATTTCATTCCTAAAGGTTTGGTGCCATTAGAGAGAATATTTTCAAAGGATGATACACCTTTAAAACCTATTGTACAGTCTTCACAAGAAAATGTAGTGGACTGTAATATTGGCACCCCTGAACATCCTAGAATGGTGAAGATTTCAAAAGCACTCATAGCAGAGTAGAGGAACATGTACATTAAGTTGTTAAAAGAACATGTTGATGTTTTTGCTTGGTCATATGAAGATTTGAAAACATATGATACTGGAATTATACAGCATAAAGTGCCTTTAAAACCAAATGTTAAACCTTTCAGACAGAAATTAAGGAGGATAAATCCATATTTGTTTCCTATTATTGAAAAGGAGGTGAAAAAGTTATTAGATGCTAAGATCATTGTTCCCCTTAGATATTATTCATTGGTAGCTAATTTAGTTCCTATCAGGAAAAAGAATGGTAAAATCAGACTGTGTGTTGATTTTCGAAATCTAAATAGGTCTTCATTGAAGGATAATTACCCTTTGCCAAAAATTGAACAAATATTGCAGAAGGTAGTTGGTGCACAAAGAATTTCTATGGTTGATGGTTTTTCAAGATATAATCAAATTGATATGCACCCTGATGATAAAGAAAAAGCAGCTTTTACTACTCCCTGGGGTACTTTCATGTATGATAAAATTCCTTTTGGATTAATGAATGCTTGAGCAACTTTTCAAAGGGCTATGGACATAGCCTTCGTAGGGGAAAGAGATAATTTTGTAGTGATTTACTTAGATGATATTATAGTCTTTTCACAATCAGATGATGAGCATCTAAAACATTTAAAACAAACTTTTCTGAAATGCAGAAAATATAGTTTATCTCTTAATCCAAAGAAATCACATTTTGTTGTACAAGAAGGTAAATTATTGGGTCATTTCACTAGTACAAGTGATCAATTTTGCCACGGAAAAACGTGGCAATATCCACGAAAAAGCGTGGATATTGCCATGTCTAAGTGTTTTTTTCCCGTGGCAACAATTCCGTCGCAATAGAGACGACCCCTAATTTGCGTCGCAAGAGAGACAATGTTCTATATTTCATTAGATGACTAAGCCGTCGCTATATCCATGCCTGGTTGTCTCTGTATCCACGCCTGGATGTCTCTGTATCCACGCCGGGTCGTCGCTGTATCCATGCAGAGCCGTTGCTGTATCCACGCCTGTCCATCTCTGTATCCACACTGGGTCGTCCCTGTATCCACACAGAGCCGTCGCTGTATCCACGCCGAGCCGTCGCTGTATCCATGCCAAGCCGTCGCTGTATTCACGGCTGTGAATTTTTTTAAAAAATTGTCGTCTCTGTATCCACGGCTATAACTATTTAAAAAAAAAATACAAATGCCATAAGACCAATTCCATGTGGAAGTAGGTCATAATCCTTTAATCAAGCCACTGTCGATATTACTGTCATCCCTGCTGAATAGCTGGACCAAACATGATGCATTTAAGATCTGTTTGAGATATGTTACCACTACTGAAAATGTCTAACCATATAATGGTTGTCTATACTATATCATCTATGGCTTGTAAGTATAGTATTGATTCTTAAACACACATGTTTGATAAAACATCCCATCTACATTAATATCAATTGATTTAACTGACTAAAATCCTCTACGCAGAACATATCTAATCTGTGGGGTGCTCGTGCAATTACCCCAGATGGCTAGGAGGTAACACAATGGGAAGTTGCATATAAAAATCAAGCTGTCTATGGCTTCAAAAACATATAGCCACAACTACCAATGATAAAATCGTTATGCTTACTTAACAACCTGCCCATCTCAATAGATTGAAACTTGTGGCATGTGATAATCCTACCATATCATTGAACCAGGATTGAGACAACAGAAGAACTGTTTTACTATAATCTACCTGATAAATAGTTCTCAGAATAGCAGTGGCAAAAAAATATCTACATTTTCTTGACTGTGAGAAACACAAAACTAAAGTAGGTAGATCATCCTATACCATACTGTACTTCTAGCTGGATGCCTAAAATGATGTAAGGTCAGGAAACATGCTATTACATCCATATGGATTGTAAAGAGGGGCTATCAAATGCACTTATTTGCTCATATGTTGTACTTAGAAAGCATAACCCTCAAACTAATCATTTGAAGTTGATCCAAACAGCCACAGTTGTAATTGAGGATTGTTGTCTAAATCATTAGAGTTCCCTAAGCAATGGAATTGATCCATTTGATTGGCATTACAGCTTGCATGCAAATAAAGAGAAATCTAGTCTGTTGCAACCTAATTCTTAAGCTGATCATTCATATGTATTTTTTTAATAGAATCAATAGCCTATGGGCCAACAAGCTTAACAGTATAAGCATATCCATATGAGACCTCACATATCCAAAAGATTGCAGATTTTCATTTATTAACCATTTTATAAAGGGGAAAAATAGGATGGTCATCACCTTATGAACAACTGCACCCTTATAGTTTGTTTTCTTTGGGAATTCAAAACCATGGACCATGTGGAAAGAGAAAAAAAATTAAAAACTCTGAAAGAAACCCTCTGTGGCAATTGTAACACCAAACAGGGGGAATAGATCACCCCTAATTTGGACTGCTTACATGTACTATGGTCAGTAAGCATACCAAGTATTATGATGTTTAGTAAATGGTGAAGGAGCTTGCAAAATGTTTAAATCATCTACTCCAATATTTTGAAGAAAATAAAGCCTATGTTTTGGGAGGGGGAACGGACGGGCAGTGGGGCTGGCGTTGGAATTAAAAGACTGGATTCTCTGCCTTGAATTTGATACTAGGAAAAACTATAGAAAATGCATTCCATGGAGGAATCTGCAGTTATTTCAAATGTTTCACAACTCGCCTTATACAAGGCCAAGCTGAAAGTATCTCTACAACACATAATAGGAAGTTGAAGTTATTCTATTAAATCTTCATGAGGCGCTGTGTCCCATCAGCCAGGGGTGAAAACCTCATGTTCTCTGACTTTGTTAACAAGCATGCATGCCCAAGAAATGTTGTTGAATCTATTACCAAACCATATCAAGAAAATGATGGATCTAGAGACCTCTTGCCGGAGGTGGAAAGTAATTCAAAAAGCACCACTCCATAACTATAAACATGAGACCTTCTCAGACACACTACATGTCACAGCATAATCTGAAGCAACATACCAAAAGTGCCAGATATATCTGTTGTTGCATGAGTTTCAGAGACTTCCAGGAACCTGTAAAACAAGTTTATGGTCACTTTATGCC
>LPNX010141325.1:0-45326 GCA_001517045.1 Pseudotsuga menziesii
AGCCTTTTGCACTGTTTCATTCTTCAATGGTTGAGTAAATTGTGAGATCTTCTTTGTGAGTTGTGTGTTTGTCTATAGATCTATATGCTCAAATTTAACAATTGGAACCACTGATTCAGAGTGAAGTGAATAAATTATTGGATGCTAGAATCATTTTCAAAGTCAAACACCTTTTAGTGGGTATCAAATCTGGTACCAGTAAGGAAAAATTCTGGAGAAATCAGACTTTGCGTGGATTTCAGGAACCTAAACCGTGCATCAGACAAAGATAACTATCCTGTTCCACCCATGGAGCAACTGCTACAAATGGTTTCAGGTTCTGAACTGTTTCCGTTGTTAGACGGTTTCTCTGGCTACAATCAAGTATTAGTAGCCGAAGAAGACCGATTGAAGACCACGTTCAGGACCAAATGGGGAACCTTTGCCTACAGGAGAATGCCCTTTGGGCTTATAAATGCTGGAGCAACATTTCAGAGGGCTATGGACATAGCTTTCTGCGGATTGATTGGACGAAGTGCTGTAGTATACCTTGACGATATTACAATATTCTCGAAGAGAAGAGGAGAGCACGCGTTTCACTTAAGGCAAATTTTCGAACGCTATCGAGAATATGGCATCTCACTCAATCCTAAGAAATGCGTGTTCGTTGTCACGGAGGGAAAGTTGCTGGGTCACATAGTTTCGAAGAAAGGAATCTCTATAGATCCAGAAAGAATTAAGGCTATTGAACAAATCCCCTTGCCCCATAATAAAAAGGGGATGCAATCATTTATGGGAACGATAAACTTCGTGCGAAGATTTGTGCCTGATTTTGCTCAGATTGTCAAACCACTACAGCAGATGGTAAAGCAAAATGCACTATTCAAGTGGACTGAAATTGAGAAGAGCACATTCAACAAAATCAAAACTGCTGTCGCACACGCACCATCCCTGAAAATCCCAGATTTCGACAAAGATTTTATCTTGTATACCTTTGCATCCAATGATTCACTAGCAGCGGTGCTCACCCAAAAGGAAGATGGGGGGGATGAATTCCCAATATCCTTTATGAGTACTGGTCTACAGGGGGTCGAATTGAACTACCCAGCTTTTGATAAACAAGCTTACGCTGTATTCAAAGTAGTAAAACAATTCAGGCCTTATATTTTAAAAAATAGAACCAAGGTGATCGTCCCCTACCCAGCTGTAAGGTCTCTTCTTATACAGAAGGAGTTAGAAGAAAGAAGGGGCAACTGGGTAATAGCTCTTCAAGAGTACGACCTTGAATTCAAGCCAGCATCTATACTTAAAGGACAAGGGTTGTGCAAACAGATGACTGAAAATGGAAAAAATGAAGAACACGCCTGGGAAGATAAAGCCAAATTACATGTAATGGAGGTATGTCCTTTGTTCACAGCTCCCGAGTCTTGGTATAGAGACCTGGTGCATTATCTGCAGGCAGGGCTGTTGCCAGAACACTGGAGTTCCAAGCAAAGAAGAGCGCTGCGTCTTAAATCAGCTTCCTATCAACTTGTTGAAGGAGTATTATTCAGAAAGAATTATGATGGGGTTCTTCTCAGATGCTTAGAAAAGGAAGATGCGAAGAAAGTAATGTCAGAATTGCATGACGGTCCTGCTGGGGGACATTATTCAAGAGATACTACGGCCCACAAAATACTCAGAGCTTGTTACTATTGGCCTACGCTCTTCAAAGATGCACACGCACATGTCAGAAAGTGTGATATTTGCCAAAGGTGTATCAGGAGACAACCTAAAGCAGCAGCACCCCTAAATCCTGTGATGATCACAGAGCCATTCGAGCAATGGGGGCTGGATATTATTGGAGAAATAAAACCGAATTCCTCTCTGTAGCACAAGTACATTCTGACCGCTACTAATTATTTCATTCGCTGGGTCGAAGCTATCCCGCTGCGCAAGATAAATGAAGACGAAGTCATCAGCTTCTTGCAAGATCATATCATGACCAGGTTTGGAGTTCCAGTTTTGTTAGTCTTTGATAATGCTAAGTACTTTTCATCAATCAAATTGACTGCTTTTGCTCACGATAAAGGGATAAAATTGCATTATTATGCTAATTACTATCCACAAGGAAATGGCCTGGCTGAATCCTCTAACAAAAATCTGATTAGAATTTTAAAGAAGACTGTGGTAGAAAACCAGAGGAGTTGGCACTCAACATTACCAAATGCCCTTTGGGCTGATAGAGTCACCCCCAAATCTGTGATTGGAGTGTCTCCATATACCCTTGTCTATGGTAAAGAAGCCATCCTTCCTCCCAATATCATGCTACCATCTTCCATACTAGCTCAAGAGTCTAGAGGGTCGAATGATGAAGTTTTGCAAATAAGAATATATAATCTCCTGAAAGCAGAAGAGGCTAGATCTAAAGCCAGAGAACGCTTTAAGCAACAACAAGAGTTAGTTAAGAGATGGTTTGACAAACATAAAGCTGGAACAAAAGACTTTGAAGTAGGAGACTTAGTTTTCAAATGGGATCACCCCCATGATGAGAAAGGAAAGCACACAAAATTCCAGCAGTTGTGGGTAGGCCCTTTTCAGATTGCAGCAAAGCCTGGCCCTTCTACTTATAAGTTGCAGGATCTACAGGGGTGGGAGGAGAACTTACCAGTGAATGGTTTGGTTCTCAAGCCTTATTTTTCCTGAGTTTCTTTGAGTTCTTCTGTCTTGTATATAAATAAGTTGTTTAGCTGTCTTTTGAGTCATGTTTTTCAGTTTAAGTTTTATTGATTTCAATAAAGGGAACGAACCCGCATTTTCATGGGGAACATCAAAATGTTTGGAAATGATAAACATTTTTGGGTCTCAGACTGGGTGTTGCTAAAAGAACTTCTTCCAGTTTAGCAGTTTTCTCAAATAAGCTCTGTGTGCATTGAAGTCCTGCTTAACCCCTGTGAAATAAACCAGATTCGAAGAGTCTGGAATACTATGTTGAGGCTCCATCCACCTCACACTTAAAATGTTCTAAGGAGCGACAACAGAAGACCCATATAAAGGAGCAAGGTGAACAGTATATTAAATATAAATGATCCCATGCCAAGAAACGAATGCCAAAAGGCAAATAAGAGTCAAAAACTCCTATGAAAGCATCATACATCAAAGCAGATGCCGAATCATAAGTACTAAATTGTCGAAAGATCCTCTCCGTCCGTGAGCTGAAACATCAAGTACACTGCTCACACAAAAGGGCACTATGGGATAGAGGATCCTGAATTAAAATTCAGTAAGAAAGGCATGTAGGAGGACTCATATGAAAAGGGACAAAAGTCCAAAAGCACAAAAAGTGCTAAAATGGCATGGGAACGAGGAACAAACGAATATTTCTGTTTACCATGTGCTACAATCCTGTGGTGTCCAAGCTATCAGCTACCTGAAGACAAAGGTAATAATGAAACTCATCCTCTGGCCTCAACAGAGTTATCTGGACTTGAAAATCTTGGTTTACACTCTCCCAAATTGGACTATTATCAATGATTGAAGGTACACACTTCCGGCATTCGAGAAATCCAGATAGCTGGAAGAATTCAATAAGATGCATTTATTGTTAAACGGTCCGTCACTCAAATATTAATCGCTCAGAGATCTAGGTTCACCAGGTAATCGCCAATTATTGCAGCTGCAACCGTTCTCCCCAAATTTCTTAAATTTTGGGCCCCTCCTCATGATTTTGCATTCTTTTAATCGTTGGATCCTTTGAGTTTTTGGTCGTGTTTTAATTTTAGATGATTGTAAAAGCTTAACTCTCGCCCAAGGTTCGAATTGTGATTGCATTTGGAATTTATGGTGAGTCACAGATTCTAAGTTTGTTTCGCTTGTTGATCGAACCAAGTGTTCGTTATTGTGGGTCGTCGTTGCGGAGGTATAACAGGTTTCTGTCCATTGTTGAGTTTGAGAAGCTGTCCAAAACACTTAATTTTTCTGTTAAATCGGGCGTCACACTATGTTAAATCGGCCGCTTTTGTCCTTTTCCCTTCCGCCGTTGCGGCTCCCAAAGCGGCTTAGCGTCCGAAGCATAAAGAGCTCCGACTGTCGATGCGTGTTGACCCTTTTCGTTGCAGACCCGTAGTTTTCTCTTCCGCCGTTGCGGCTAGGAAAGTCATTCAGCTTCCGATTTAAATGTCTTCCGACTTTCGACTAAAGCCTTTTCCCGCCCGCATTTCGCTTGTCCGTAGCTTATGTCTCTTCTGTCGTTGCGGCTGGGAAAGCCGTTTAGCCTCCAATGTTAATATCCGCCGACTTCCGATTAAAGCTTCTCCCGCCCACGTTTCACGTGACTTTAGCCCTTGTCTTTTCCGTCGTTGTGGCTAGGAAAGCCTTTTCGCGTCCGATGTCAAAGCCTTCTGACTGCCGATTTAGAATTTTCCCGCGCAAGGATTAATCAAAATTCTTTTCAGATCAAGAGATGCACCTGGCCGTTTCCTTGTGGAATAGTCGTTTCAATTGGTAGAATTTGATGATTTGTTTTGTAACGCAGTCCCAATGAATGATGCTTGTCGATTGATTGCAAGTGGGTTCAGGAGATTGTTCAAACTACTGCGGCGTGGAGGGAGACGGACCGAAACTAGCAGGATCGCAAGAAGGACAAACAAAGGAAAAGACAAAATAGCAGCTCTGAAAGGTCCGGCAATTACTCAGCCAATCATGATCATGCGCAGAAAAGATAGAGGAATATGAAGCGTTGGTGAACTGAAGGGTCAGATGCTTGGGGGGCAGCCCAAGCGGTCTGCAGTTGTAGTTTAAATATTTGAAAGTAGAGCTTAGACGTGGACTTTTTCCCTGGAAGAACTTGTAAACCATTTGCTTGTAAGAGGAACTATTTCGTTTTACAATCAGAAACTGCAACTTTTACTTCCTGGAGAAAGCGAAATGTGGAATGTATCAATGTGATTAAATGAAGAATGTTGAAGGGGAACTATTTCGTTTTTAGCTGCGTTTCATTAACTGTGAGAGTGTTTAACTTCCTGAACCTATGTTCTTGTTGAATGCTTTTCAGTATATTTTGTGATGTTTTCCACTGTGAGTGATGAATGTTGTTCTTAAAACAATTGGCTAACTGGTTGTTCAAAAATCTGCAATTGTTCATGTGTCTTGAAATAAGTGTCAACTATCTATAACTTTTCATTATGCATGTACAAAATATATTACTCACCAATGAATGATAATCCTACTCCATAGGGATAGATTAGGTAGGTAGTTTTGATTTCTTGTTGTATGTGATTTAGATGCTAGTGAGTCTAAGACGAGAGGTAAGAACATGCGCATCACGTTGTGACTGCTCCTTGCATCTTATCGCCCTGCATGGTTAATTAGGCACTCGCATTTCATAGCTTAAGTCAAAATACAAAAACTTGGTGGACCGGGCCGCAACCGGTAAAGCCCTTTGTTTTGTAATTGACCTACGGTAGTCGGACTGCAAACCGGACGGATTCCCCACACCAAACAGTCACGGGCTAGTTGGGAACGTTGACTGGGGAGAATCCCTTACTGTTGTTGCCTACGAATTTTTGGGCCTCAACACACTGACACGAGGTTGTCCTTCATGGAGTCATATATGATCCTATTTTTCTTTGCTTGATTCTTCTTGTAATTTGTTCTTCCTGCATTTGTATTGGGCTCTTTGATCACAGAGGTCACAAAAGAATCAAGACCATGCTCTTCAAGAATATTGATCACCTTCTCCTTCCACGTATTGAAGTTGGATGTTCCTTTGAGTTGATCTTCCAGTCAAACAGATATTGATGCCATTGCTTCTAGCTCTTGCTCAATGATTCAAGATCTATGAAGTCTTAGAGTGTTTGCACAAAACTAAGCTCGTGCATGCCCTTGCTCTGATACCATGTTAGTGTTTGAGAAAATATGAAGAAACTTGAACTTTAAAACGTTAATCCACAGTTACAATGCAAATAGATCTCACCAATAATCCAAAGACATAAATAAATCAAAACATAGAACACAACATATACCATGGGAAAACCCTCCACTGATTCAGAGGATAAAAAACCCAGCAAACAATCTTAGATTATGATTGATAATCGACAAAGAGTGATTACAACACAATAGAATATTGCCTTTTTCGAGAGCACAAGAGAGTAGAGATCAATTGGAACACTATTATGATCTTGCCAAGTGCATAGCACTTTAGTAACAAGTTAAATTAGCTCATACAAGGAAGGTAGTGAATATTGCATGCTTTAGTAAGTAGTTAGCACTGAGAACACTGCTTTATCTTTAACCATGTGCCCTCACTGACTTGGTGCCAATTTGGCACTCCATAATTATATCCCACAAGGAAGATATGCACCCTCCATTAATTCACCGAGATTAACTGTCTCTAACTGAGTTGTTAGCTGAATGAACTGAATTGAACTGAATGGAACTGCATGTAACTTAATGGAATTGCATATAACTGAACAGAACTAAATGTAACTCCATCAGTGTCATCTCCAACAATTAGTTGCATAAATTAAGGAGTTGATTCCTTAATTAATTGAAACTTGTTTATCATAATTAATACTCAACTGATGTCTTATCAATTCGAGTTCACTTGGTGGCATTCACGGATAATTCGAATCCTCTCTCTATGTTTGTGCTCATATTAATTTTTCTCTACATGGTCCATATGTTTTTTCAATAATTCTATATCATATCATACTCATAAGAATTGTTTCGAACCTATGGTCATATGTATTACCCCAGGTCATATAGTCACATGGTAAAGTAAATCACTCTAGGGGTAGCTAATCCCTAAAGGATACTTGTAGCACCTGTTGACCATGACTAGTCATACATCACACAGTATATCCTCGAGAGTTATTACAACATAAGTCATGTGAACTTAATACACCATAAGTTCTGGACTTGATACAACACAAGTCTCGGACTTTAACATAAGGTCATGATCTTAACCATAAGATCATAGTACAAGCATCTTTCTCGAATATGACAACATAAGGTCATCAAGAAGATCTGAACCTAATTACAACATAGATTTTAGACTTGATTACAACACAAGTCTCAGACCTTAATACAACATAAGCTCATGGAGAATAACACCCGAAGCTGTACTCTCAACACTTTCTAACTTTATCTCTCCAAAATAGTTTGGCCTTCTAGAAGGTCATTAGATACATGGAACAATTGGTTATTCAAAAGGACCACATTATAGTACTCAAACCAAAAAGGTTCCAACAATGGTGATAAAGTTGGATCTATTTAAAGCTTATGCCAAGGTGCATTGGATTTATTTGAGATAGCTTTTAATTCACATTGGTTTCAACTTAAATATAGTAAATTGTAACAAGGATGTCTTACCTTTTATGTGATTTTGATCAATGATTTAGCCTCTTGATTTTTTAATCCTTCTAAATGGTTATGACAATGTTTCCCCTTGTCACCCTACTTATTCTTACTAGTTACTAAAGGGTTGAGTATGTCCATTATGGAAGCTAGGAGGACTAGATGCATTCAAGGGATTAATATTGGAGATAACGTAACATTCACACATCATTTATTTGTGGATGATGTACTGTTATTATGTTATGGAACAACTGAGGAGGGAGGGAAGTATAACGAGATATGCCATCTTTATAACAAGGAAACTTCTACAGAAATAGACATTGACAAGTATGACGTGATTTTTAACGCACTTAAAGAGGAAGTGGCTCACACCTTAAGGGGGTATTTCCCTTATAGTATTTCTGATTTTCAAGATGGTACCAAGTACCTTGGCTTTAAACTAAAACCTAATGAATATGGTAAGAAGAACTGGGAATGGCTTCTTTTGAAGGTTGAAAAAACAATATCTTTTAATTTTGAATATAGCAAGAGGGACTAGGAATGGATTCGTTTGAAGGTTGAAAAAAAAATCTTTTAATTTTGGTGCAATATATGCTTTCGAGGGGAGGTCAATTGATCTTAATTAAATTAGTATTAGAATCCATTCTTGTATAATGACACGTATCCCTAGGGCATATTGGAGAAGATAAGAAGAATTTGTTATAATTTTGTTTGGAAAGGGATCATGGACAAGTTTGGCGCACACTTATGAATATGGAAGATATTGGTGAGGCCTAAAGCTAAGATGATGGGGGATTATGGATATCCATATCTTTGGTTTCTCCCTTGCAACAAAACACTCTAGAAACTAACTACACAAGAGATTCTTTAGCAAAGGAATATAATAAATACATATAATATAGTACCAGGGGCATTGCTAGATTGGATCCAAAGAGAGAGGAAAACCATAAAACATGTCTCCAACCATTGGAAGACTTTGACATTAGCATTTCCTCTTATTGATCATTACTTGGCTTGACAAGTTGGAAATGTCTTAGTTCATGGCAAGAGTCAATGTTGGCATATTGCTCCCTGAAGATTTAATCTATTTATTAAAAAGATTGGTAGATTTACCTTGAGTATGTTAAGAGATCCTACTTCGAATATTATTTGGCATTAGGAATGGTTAAAAACCCAAGATCTAATAATTGAAGGCAATCATATATACTTCTTCAGGACTTCCTATTAGAACTTATAAAATCTCACATCATATTAATGGAGGATCCAAATAATATAGTATGGGCGAAAAACAAGTCAAGAGGGTAGTATACTTCCAAATTTTGATATAAGGAATTTCAAGGTAATGAATCACAAGACACAAAACGATGTGGGATAAAATCCATAAGATGAAAGCACCATTGAATACCAAATTATTCATGTGGTTAGCCTTGAGTAACAAAGTGATAACGTGGCAGATGTTTTAGAAAAGAAACAAGTAAAGACCAACTACGTGTTTGATATGCATGCATGGAGCAATGACTATTGCACATCTATTTGTAGAATGTATTTATGTAAAGTAGATTTTGGAGGGATAAGGGTTAGTGACTCGAAATCATAATTATATATAGAATGACGATTGGAATAAAGACTATGTTGAGGCATGCTCGAAGGCTTGGTTTGAGAAGTGAGAACCAAAAAACTATTGGTTTATACCCATTCTAATACCATTGGGAACATGGATAGAACATAATTTGGTGATATTTTAAGATAAACCATAACCAACTTTCTGGATTTTAGCACAAGTTTGTGCATTACTCCAACACTGCAAATCTAATACTCTTCCCAAATCCACTATAGGTCAAGACAGGTGTTGATAGAGAATTCCTTTCCCTACGGGTACTTTTGATGGTGCATGATAGGGGCCAAATTCAATCTGAAGTATGGGGGTAGTCATTTATCTTACTAGCTATCATAATCTTGGATTCAAAGTTAATATTCATTGTTTAATGAGACCCGAAGCATGATAAGCCTATAGTTTTGTATCTCTATTTACCAGACTAATTGTATAGTCTAACCGAGATTGTATGAATCGAAATAAACAATCAAGATGGCCCATGTCCTTGTCAGTATAGAAGTAGTCAGGTAGCCTATTGTTGATTCAAGTTCTTTGTTAGAGATCATGGCTATCTTTTTAAAAGTGTATGCCACCACTCTATTCCAGTGTACCTAGTGATAAGGAACTAGTCATCCTTTTAAGCAGATAATGATTCTCCCTTAACAATGTGATAACCACTAGGCATAGTATTCGTATATATACCTTCTTGTTACAAATATTTACCATGATTTTTATGGTGAACCTATATGGTGTCTATTACTCGAGGTTACAACATAACTAGTTTTAGTTGGCATAGACAAAAATGCTAGATCTATTTCATCATAACAAATATAATTCTACATTATTGATTTACATGTTTCCTACCTAACATGTGTTTTTCTAAGCTCTAGGAAATGCTTTCTTCAACAATCACATAAATATTTAAAAACAAATTGTTGTATGAGTTTTGAGACCACACTTAATAGGACCAACAATTATTGATGTAAATACATATCACAATAGTTTTGTCTATATATTTACTCTCAACAACTCACTTTATTTTTTCTTTGCTTCTATGCTTTCCTTTCAATGCATTTAAATAATTACACAATTACAAGTTTTGATTTGTTTTATTTCTTACATTGTAGGTTATGCAAGAAAAGGGAATACACATATGGGATGGTAATGCATCAAGAGAGTACCTTGATAGGTATATTCATCCCAAATTCCTTGCTTTTGAGCTTGGGTTGGTTAACACTTGATGCTATAACAAAAGATTGTAGATATCTTAGTTATGTTCCACTATCACCTCTACATAGAATACACATTTCAGATGATGGGAATGTTTCAAGAGAGAGAAAAGGACCTCATTTGTTCTGAAACAGGCTCCAAAAGAGAAGAAATAAATATGTTGGTCATAGCTGCAAAAGAGAAGAAATAAATATGTTGGTCATAGCTACAAAAGAGAAGAAATAAATATGATGGCTAACCATTTGTTTCATGAAGACGTGCTCTAAAAACTTGCAAACTATTATAGAAAGACTCCAGAACTCAACAAGCACCACCAACAACATTAGAATCAAATGATGCATAAAGATACATTCTAGCTTGTGTCTATGAATCTCGTACATTAGTGACAAGTTACTGCATCAAGGAATTATTAGGCTTACTCAATGGTGTAACTCATCATTAATTTTAAGAAATCTTGGGGATACAACTTTAATGAGATTACACAATTGCAATCTTCTTTTGTATTGCTTTAGTTATTTTTGCATTTGTTGAAAATCTGTAAGTAAGTTTGTATTTTTTGATTATGTATTCTTAAGGTCCAATCATAATCATACATCACTGAAAAATAAGTCATGTTGCTCGCAACTTGCTTGCTAGAATTACTCCACCGAGAGAAATTGCTCCTTTCTCAATGAACCATTTTGCATTTTCTAATACACTCCTTGTTTGTAATTTTAGTTAGAGCAAAAGAAATTTGAGTCTAGCAATGAAGAACACGAGAAAGAGCCTAGAGATACCTATGTACAAAGCCCTGCCAATCAACCACATGCAAAAATTGGTAGCTCCAATTTTCTTGCTCTATCCCTTATAGGTTAGTGCCTCTCTTTTTTTTCCCATAATTCAATGGAGTTTCTTTTTTAATTGTGAAGTCTATTGTAGTAATTGGCTCATTTTTTTTGGAGTTGACATTGTTTTTCCTAGCTAGCTATGAGGGGATTTTAGGTTGATGTTCATTTGTGTTTTTGTTGAAAGCTGACCCAAAGTTGTAATTCCAACTCCAAAAGAGGTGTTAAAATATGCATTGGATTATAATGAGTCAAATCACATGGAATTATCTCAACTTTACAATGAGGTTCACTTATTGATTTCCATCCTCACTTTCTCATTTTATTTTGGGGATTACATTCAATTCAAACGAATACATTGAATTAATTATATTGTTCTTCGTTCATTCCTATTGCTAGCACTTGAAGCTGCAAAAGAGGTTATGTACTATTCTAATTATCTACTTTCTACATTGTTAATGTTTACTTTTTAAAGTCCATGGGCATTACATATGTGTAAGGTCATTAAAAAAAATGAGCAAGAATAAGTTCAAACATGCACATAAAATAAGTCAGTTGGCCTTTGTTGGTAGAGAAGTGGTAGCAACATCAGCAATTGAAAAGAGAACACGCTTGTGATAAATAGTACAAAATCGGTGATAATGACTAAAATTAATGTGGTGATTGTTGGTAATAAAGTAGCCTTCACTTATCACCCGACCAAATTGGTCATTCATCACTTAGTCAGAAATTGCTTGAATTGCTTCATGAGTTGGTCATATATTTAGTTATTTATTTGGTCATCAATTATCTCTTTTTGGTCATTAATTATCATTGTTTGGTAGTACATTTAATTGTTTATTTCGACTTTGATTGCTATTAACTGGTCATTTATTTAGTCATTGATTGTTGTTAACTGGTAAATTATTTAGTCATTGATTGTTGTTGACTGGTCATTTATTTAATCGTTGATTGTTGTGAACTGGTCATTGAATTAGTCATTGATTTATGTAGATAAGGCATGGAGGAATTGAACGACCAACCTCTTGTTTGTAAGGCAAGTGCTCTTCCATTAAGCTAACACCTTTAAATAGAATCAAAGTTCACACTAAAAATATGTTGCAAACTCTTACAAATGTTAACATGCTACAATTCCAACTATAACATAAAACATATCACAAACTCTTAAAAACCTTAACACACTATCACAAAGGGTATCTATATGATATATAAACTTGTGGTCGATTTGGCTTTGAAAACATTGCATGCTTCTCGAATTTAAAATCAAATTTTGCCTAGGTGTTTCTCCTAAGAGAATACAAATTTATTGAATATAAACATCATAAAATAAGATATATGAAAGCATAAAAGTAAGATCAAAATTTTCACAGATATTATAAAGTTGAATGTGCAATATATTGTAAGAAGCAAAATGATTATGCATATAATTAATGCAGCATGTCGCCGTGTTGATCATGCTTGTACTAGCGAGCATGGAGACCTATGTTAAAAACACCTCGAGTAGGTGTGAGTGAGGCTAGGTGCAAGTTTTGAATGATTTTGACTTGGCATAAATAAACCCCTCATAGGATGGAAGCATAGCCAAAGGCATTCTATTTGACATATTTCTAAAAAAATGAATATTGTAAATGTGTAAAAAAACAAAATTTATATAAAAAAGCAAACTAAACATAATTGATGTAAGTAATATTGTCCAATAAATCTAAAGTGGCGCATCCAAACATGTTATGCATACATAAATACCATTGAAACCATGGATAGTCATAATTGATGTAAGTAATATCAATCAATAATAGATCTAAGTTGCCACATCCAAACATGTTCTGTATATATAATACCATTGCCACATCCAAACATGGTATGCATATATAATACCATCGAAATCATAGATACTAATATACTGCTAATATAGTATTTTAGTAGTTGTTCAACATGAAGATGGGCCTTTGCAACAAATAAAGAGATTGTTCAACATATAGAAGAAGAGTTTAAGGATTTTTAGAATATCATTGGAATCACTTAGGACTGCTATTATTTTAGAGGAATGAACCTTTCTAAGTAGAGATTAGAGATGAGAGATAGAGAGGAAATCATTGTTTCTGTAGTTGAGAAATTGTACTATCAAATTTGGGCACGAGAGCAATGCTAAGGGGCACCTTTGGGCATGTTTTGGTCATGTTTTCACCCTCATGCAAAGATAAATAAAGCTTGTGTAAGCTATTATAAACCTCAAAGCAATAATTTGGGCACATGAGCAGAGGTACGAAAGACTATTTCTCAAATCTGGGCATAGTTACTACAATGAAGCAATTCTAGAAGGTGGAAACAATGATGTAGGTACAAACATATATCTAGAAGCACCTTATATACTCTAATATGAGCTTGAAAATATGATAGTTTGCATTGCATATTTGCCAATACTCTTAAGACATTTAAAGAGATCATGCCAAGTTCTAATGAATACACAGCTGGCTTCAGTGATTAAAAAGACAACATACTACAAGATTGGAGCAAGTAGGAAGGATGTGATCTTAGAAAAAGGCCAAAGACAATCAAAGGAGAATACATAGATCCATGAAGAATTGATCTAATTAAGGCATAACATGGCACGCTTGCTAGGACATTCTAACTATGTAGATTATGTGTTGGAGAATCAAGATTATGTGTCGAATAATCAGATGGATAAAACACCTCATAAGGTTATGGTATTTGAGATCATACAATATACCAACATAATCTTTATAGCCTAGATATATTATCTCAACCTGAGTGTATCTCTATGATTAGATGCAGAATCCATGTATCTCTTGTAGATGTCATTTAGAAGAGGAGGTCACTCGCATGTCAACTGAAGAATCTGATCCATACAGATTTGTGTACACTATTATGGTCATGAAGGTCATGAGCATAGTATTGCTCCATTATCCTATTGATTTTCCTCTACACCCAGTAAATAATGTTGAGCACCATTTGCTTTCGCATACATGAATGTATTGAGACATTTGCATAAGGCTCATGGGACAATTTTAAATATTTCCTAGGCAATTGTGCACTTTTGAAATGTCAATAATGCTTATTCGCTTTCAACAATTATGTGGAAATTTGTTGAATTACAACAACGAGTTCATGTGAGAGGATGGAAATGATTATACAACAAAATCTATACTGGTCAAATTCCACGAATTTCTGCTATGAGACTCCCATGATGGCAATTGTGTAAAATGTGACTGCAAATTGGATGGATGTTGGGTTATTAGTAATAAATCATCAATAGATTAGCAACAACCACATTAAATTAATTAATGTGTCTGAATATGTCAATAGGCGTAAATTTAAGCACATAGTATAGGGAAAAACATTAATATAAAAAGTATGTGCCTAAATTTAAAATTTACAGACAACTCCAAATATGGAAAATTTGCTATAAAGACGGAGGATTGAGCTCTGAGTAATCACATCCTATTTCACACAACGATTTCAGAAATTATATGACAACTTGTCTTCTTTGGTGAGGTGTTTAGCCATGAAGGGGCCATAATTTGACGTAGAAATCTTAATTTTGGATTGTTGATATCTCAGCCTGGAATCTATGCGAGTTTGTACTTTCAGTTGTTTCAATATTTTTTCTATTCTCCAATTGCATGGGAGTTTTATGTAGCCACCATTGTATTCCTCATGCCACAAACGAAGCTGGATGGGCCATCCCCTAAGCCTAGCTCGATTCATGGAGGATCATCATGGCATTTGTTCAATCATGTAGCAAGTGCTACATCTAAATTGTTTGAATTGTGGAGTATGCTGCTGTAAAATCCACATAGGACTTCTCACGTGGACAATTTGTTTGGGTGTTGAGTCCTTAGTTGTCTAGTCTAAGTTTGGGTTAAACGATTGGCCTGACCGGATCTTACCATACAACCAACCTGTTAGAGTACAATGAATGAAAGTAATGACATAATATAAACACGTTTTGACATACCTACTGCTTGTGCTTGTACTCCAGATAATGCCTTTTCATCCATGGTGGGAACACCACCAGATTGTGGTGTTAAAAACAAAGTAGCTAACATTTGAATCTCTGTACCACAAATCTGTTAGCAACTTCGTTCAGTCCCCTGTTTCAGCCACAACCAATTCTCCACCTGTAGATTTTTGGAATATGGACATCAGATCTGGAATAATAAAATTACTATTTTCTTAAAAAACAATTACACAACACTTAAATGGAACAAGAAAATGAGCATATAGGGAAATCAGACAGAGCATTCATAAAATACACACACATGCAGAAATACAGTTGCATATTTAGGCAAAAAATCTAGATTTGGGCATGAACACTTCCAATTTTATTTACATTTGAGCTTTGTGCAATAGATACAAGTTGCTCTCACACTACTGTCATATTCTACAACATTAACATACATTCTCACCCCATGCAAACTAGTTTCAATAAGATTTTTAATACCAAGAAAACATACACCAAGTACAAGGAGTCTTGATCCTTCGTTTGTTGTCGATGGAGAGAATGTGTTCATCAAGAAGACTATGCTCATTTAATTCGGTAGTTATCTTCTCAACTACCAGCTGCAAAGGAAAGAGGAGTTGGCAACGGTGGATGAGCTGGCTTTAGGACCAATTTTGCCTGAATTTGTTTTCACCTACCAACATTCTCCTACTTGAAATCAAATGGAGGAAAATCTCTAGTTATTCATCCAAAACTATGGATCATGTTACTCCCAAACCAATCAAGATTCTACAAAGCTCTTACTTGTCTCTTGGAAAAGCTTTAGTGAGCATATCAGCAGGGTTCTCAGCAGTATGAATCTTTTCCAGATTTAAATGCCCTTCTTCTAGCACTTCGTGAATCCAGTGGTACCTTAGATCAATGTGCTTGGTCCTTGATTGGAATGTTGGGTTTTTCACCAAGTGAATGGCACTCTGACTGTCACAATGCAACACATACTTGTCCTATTTTATTCCCAACTCTCCTAGGTATTGTTGCATCCAAAACATCTCTTTGCAATCCTTTGTTGCAACTATGTATTCTGCCTCAGTTGTGGAGATAGCTACAATTTTTTGTAACCTATATACCCAAGACATCGCTGCACTTGCAAATGTATACAAGTAACCAATGGTGGAATTTCTAGGGTCTACATCTCCATCCATATCTGCATCTATAAAACCTTCAAGCACAATATTAGTATTGTCAAAGCATAAACAATAATGACGAGTACCTTTGAGGCACCTTAAAATCCACTTTACCGCTTGCCAATGTTGTTTGCCCATATTGGAAAGAAATCTACTCACTACTCCTACTAAGTGTGCAATGTCCAGGCGTGTACATACCATGGCATACATTAAGCTTCCAACTGCTGAAGTATAGGGGATTTTGCTCATTTCCTCCTTCTCCTTGTCATTACAAGGGAACAAATCAATACTCAATTTGAAGTAGGTTGCAAGAGGTGTTCCCACTGGTTTGGCATCCTTCATGTTGAACCTGTTAAGCACCTTCTCAATATACCTTTATTGTGACAACCACAACCTTTTGTTCTTTCTGTCACATATGATCCTCGTGCCCAATATTTGTTGTGCTTGGCCCAAATCCTTCTTTGCAAATTGACTTCCCAAGTCCTTCTTCAACCTATTAATCATACTCTTATCATGCCCAACAACTAGCATGTCATCCACATATGGAAACAAAATGATAAACCTTTCTTGGTCATACCTTTTAATGTAAACCATAGTAGCATAATTTGAGTACGAATACAGATTCGAATACGATTCGATACGGAAACAATCCGTAGCAAAAAAATATAGTACGAAAAAAATATAAGAGTAGGTTGCTTGTAGATTTTAAAAAACTTATTTTTCAAAGTTAATTTTTATTTTTAAATATACATAAACCATTCAATATTTGCATGCAGTGTTGAAATTTGACGGACAAAAGATTCGTCATGGGCCATTTTTATTGTCAAATTCAGTCTATATTTTATACTTCATGTCACAAAGAATCAAAGAAAACATTAAAACTTCTATATATAGTCTCCAAGAGGGAGGAAAAATTATCTAATAATGTATTTATAAATTAAATTCTTAAAATATTAAATAATTAAAATGACAAAAATAACTTATCAAACAATAAAACAAATTTTTAATAATCTATTCTAAAAATATTACCCTAACTAAAATATAGTATTATAACTAGTTACTAAAATTTATATTACAAAAATAAACCTAAATTATATCAAATCTAATATTTGATATTTATAATTAAAGTATAAAACAAAATATATATTATAAATTTTAAAGCTTTAAACTTTTAAAATTTAAAACTAATTCTACACGAACTATGGACAAATTTAAAAGTAAATAATAAAAATGTACGCAAATTTACCGTATTCGTATTATGCCGAATATTCGACGATTTTTGAACTCCCTCTAAATTTCCATACAGGAAAGTCAAATACGGCTGAATTATGCTACTATGATGTAAACACAATGATCAGTCTCTAATCTCCTAAAACCATGTTCCAACATGAATGAATCAAACCTTTTATACCATTGGCGAGGTGCTTGTTTCATCCCATAGAGGCTCTTCTTCAATTTACAAACCAATATTTCTTTGCCTTTTGTTTTGAATCCTTTTGGACGCTTCATATAAATCTCCTCTTCCAATTCTACATGAAGGAAGCCAGTATTCACATCTATTTGTTCACACTCTAAATCTAAAGTAGCAACGAGACCAAGAATAATTCTAATGGATCACATTTTAACAACAAGCGAACAAATTTCATTATAATCAAAACCTTTTTTTTGGGAAAATCCCTTCACCACCAATCTTGCCTTGTACCTCTCCTTCTTTCCTTCACCCTCATGTTTGATCTTGTACACCCACTTGTTTTGAAGAGTTTTTCTTCCTTTTGGAAGTCTTACTAGCTCCCATGTTTTGTTCTCCAACAAAGACTCAATTTCTTCCTCCATGGCTTTCTTCCAATCTTTGCTATGCTCATCATCACAAGCCTCCTGAAAACGATGAGGTTCACCTTCGTCAATTAAAAAAATATAATTTGAGGGAGGATACCTTTGTGATGGCTTATGAGGCCTAATGGACCTGCGACCCAGTTGTGGTGGTATATTTTATGGTTGGGTCTCTTGTAATGGCTGCTGCAAGGCTTCTTCTTCTCGCTGCCCATAATTTTCAATAGGTTGTCCATCATCTTCAACTGGTTGTCCACCATTTTTTGCGAGTTGTCCATTATTTTCTTGCAATGGTGGAATGTTTTATTGTTGCTCAACAAACCTATCAGTTGATTTCTTGACCTCCGTATCACATGTAGGCTTCTTGAACATTTCTAACTCATTGAATATGGCATCCCTGCTTCTAATAACTTTGCATTTAACCGGATCCCACAATCGATAACCAAATTCACCATCAACATACCCAAGAAAAATACATTTCATGTATTTGTTATCTAATTTGGTTCTTTGCTCTTTGGGAATGTGTACAAATGCTTCACATCCAAAAAATTTCAAGTGAGAGTAGTTTACCTTCTTACCGATCCAAACTTCTTTAGGAATGCCACCATCCAAGGCTGTTGTAGGAGATCGGTTGATGAGGTAACAAGCTGTCCTCACTGTTTCAACCCAAATATGCTTCTCCAACCCAAAATTTGACATCATGCTCCTCCCCTTCTCCATGATGGTGTGATTCATCCTTTATGTGGTATCATTTTTTTGAGGAGTACCAAGGACAGTCTTCTCATGCTTTATGCCAAATTTGTTGCAATAGTCCTTGAAAGCATTGGAGCAATATTCCCCACCGTTATTTGTCCTTAAGCACTTGAGCAACTTGTTAGTCTCTCTTTCAACACTGACATGAAAATTTTGAAATATCTCAAATACCTCGTCTTTTCCCTTCATAGGATAGGCCTAAACTTTTCTATATGCATCATCTATGAAAGCAACAAAATATGAAGCTCCTCCTAGAGACTTAACATTAACCGGCCCAAATACATCGTAGTGTACCAATTCCAATAGATTCTTTTTTCTTTCATGGCCTCCTTTGATAAATGAGACTTTATGTTGCCTACCATATATACAATGCTCACAAAGATCAAGTTCATAAGATTTCAAACTTGGAAGAATATTTTTTCCAACAAGAATTTTTAGGCCCTTTTATCTCATGTGGCCCAAACGCTTATGCCACAAATCTGGTGAGGTTTCTTCTTTTGCAACAGCAACCACATTTGATTTTCTTGTTGTTTCTCTCAATGTATACAGTGTCCCTATTTTGAATCCTCTAGCCATGGATATCGCTCCTTTGCTAATTTTCCAACCACTCTTTCCAAATCTAGTGGAGCAACCTTCATCATCCAATTGTCCCACTAAGATTAGGCTCATGTGCATCTCTGGAACATGCCTGACTTGTTTTAATAGGATATCATGCCCATCCTTTGTTTGGATTCAGACATCTCCCAGTCCAACAATGTCACAAAAATGATTGTTTCCTATATGTACTCGACCATAGTCTCCAACTTCATATGAGACAAAATTGGTTTTGCATGGGGTTACATGCTGAGATGCCCCATAGTCTAGCATCCAATCGATGTTACTGCTAGAGGTGTATAGGCATGCATCTTCCATTGAAACAATAAATAAAACATCACTATCTGAAGCTACAACAGTGGTCTCACCTTCATTTGTGTTGCCTGATTTTTTATTTGAGCTAGCTGAATTTTGCTCCTTCTGTTCTTTCTTCCATATTCGACATTCTCTTTTCATGTGTCCTGGTTTTCCACAATGATAGCAAGCAATTCTGCCTCTTCTTGATTTTGATCTACCCCTTGACTTGGAACTCCCTTGCCTAGTTCAGTCAATTTTCCTTCCATGATTAGTTATGGTGAGAGCTTCTGCTCCCTAGTTTTTTGTCACTAACTTTCATTGCAACCCCTCATTCGTTAAGCTGTCGCTAACATCATCAAACTTTAGGGTCCCTGGAGGAGCTGAAGTGCTTATGGAAACTATTAAATTCTCCCAGCTGTCTCGCATGGAGCACATGAATAGGATGGATCTGATTTCATCATCCAACATAATATTAGCAGAGGCAAACTGACTGATAATGATGTTGAATTCATTTAGGTGCTTTGCAAATGAAGCACCCTCCTTCAGCTTCAAATTGTACAGCTTCTTCATAAAAAAAACCTTGTTTGATGTTGTGTTTTTCTCATACAGATCATGTAGTTTCTTCCATAAATTTAGTGTTGTCTTCTCTCCCGTCACATTGAAGTAGACATTCTTTGCTAAGTATTTGCTTATTGTAGCAATGGCCTTCCTGTCCAGCTTATTCCATTCTTCATCTGTCATTGATGAAGGTTTAGTTGTTGCTCCTTCAATTGGAAAATATTGATTTTTTAAGATTAGTATGTCTTCCATCTATGCTTTCCACATAGAAAAATTAGTCCCATTTAGCTTCTCCATGTCACTCACAGTTGTAGTTTCCATGCTTCTTCAAATAGCACTACTAAAATCTCCCACTCTCCAATTCTGGCCTCCACAGAATTTCATAGGCTTACAAGCAAAGCAAATGCACACTAGATCGCCTCTAATGGCTAACTTCTTCTACAACAAAACCTGGATCTGGTACCAGTTGTTAAGAACAGAGCAGCTAACGTATGAATCTTTATACCACAAATTTGTTAGCAACTTCCTTCAGTCCCCTGTTGCAGAGGAATGTGTTTCTATGGCTGGGGGTTAAGAGGCCATCAACATACCAGGGTTGAAATATAGATGTACAATGTTCAACAAGCAAATGTAAGCAATATTCAGAGACAAGAAAGGCCCGTACTTGATTCACTAAAGGCTGGTCCAAGATTTCTCTAGCCCTTCTCCCGCTCCTCTTCTCCAAGAGACCTGCAAAACAATTTATACCTTCCTCAAACCAAATAAACTATATTAAAGGAGACTATGTTCAGTCAAACATGAAACAAGTGGAAGAAGAACAGAGTTCACCTTCTCCTCTTGCTAGGAACCTCTCAAAACCTTGATCTGGTTCTTTTGTTTCTCTTCTCCAAAGGGTCTCAGCCTCCAAGCTATGAAACACAAGGAGATAGCATCTAGGGAAAAGGTAGGGGGGATGAGAGTCCCAATTCCACCAGCATAACAATGCAAAGATTCAAGTCCCTTGTCATGGACCTCTCTCCCTCTCTTTATACATTTCTGAAGAGATAGGGTCAACTAGGTGTCAGTTACATCTACCAATTCAATTCCAAAACCTCCCAAACCACCCCTAATTTGAGATTTTTATTTTATTTTTTAACCACTACAGGAGGTAACCATGGGTACTATCAAGGCAAAGTAGCGAATGCATAGTGGAAAATGTAATTTTTCTTAAGCAAAGTCACGGTTACATAAAAAACTCTCATTTTTAGGGTGCTTATGTGCATATCCAGGCTTTGGATTCTTCTGTACAGTTGTTCCAGACTCAGATACCTTTCCAATGGTCGAGAGAAGAGGTTAAACACAGCTACAAAAATTCAGATATGGCTCCTCCAATCTAGGTGTTTTTTCAGTGACTTTCATGAAGTGTTGACATGTGACGAAAACATGGGAAAGTGGTCACAGGAAAAGATGTGTCATTTTGGGCTATAACAGATGCCCCCTAATGTGTGATGTTAGAGGGGAAGACAATAGATAAAATACATTATAAAAGGAAATAGCCGAGTCATGGAGAGAGTAGAGAATCCAAAATCGAAAGGCTCGAACAGAGGTACCTGAAAGAGAGATAAATGTCATACAAAATTGATCTTTGGGACATACAGGTCCATATACAAATCATTGCCATAAAGATACAGGTGGATCCAACATGTGTATAATTGTTGTAACTATCATGGTCACACAATATGCAAAAAGGCGCCATATAAAATCTAAAGGAGTCATGTCCACAAGTGAACAAGGTGGATCCATGCTCATTAATTGATCATAGCCACAAGAATACAAGGTGGATCTATGTCTCAGCAAATGTCATATGAAGTGTGACAAACTCTTGTGCAACTCAAGTAATAACAAAAAGTGACAATGCTATTGTCGGCTCAAGGTCTTCAATCCACACCGCCCAAAAGGTACGAATCCTAACCATGCGAATAAAGGAGTTGAAGTCGAACATGGAGAAAACCGTTTGATTACCGCCATTGATGAGGAGCATTAACAAACGCAAGGGAAACCGCCATTACGGAAAATGGTGCCCAAGGTACCTAGTACATTCTAAGAAGTGTGAATACAAAGTCTTGAAGTTGAACACTTGAAGAATCCATAGAGTAGGAGACATTAAGATATTCCCACTACCCAATAGCGAGGGAAATTGCCACTGATGACTGCAATCCCCAGGATAATGTCCTAAACTCTGAATCTCATTCCCAGAGCAAAATGTGTTGAGGTCGATAAGAAGAGATCCGTTGGAAGGAAGGAATTAAGGCATCATGCATCATCCAACACGAGGTAAGTCAGAGACTGGCTAGATCTAGAACTGGAACAAAGTTTTGGAGCAAGAACCATCGAAGATTGCATGTAATGAACTGATACCAGGAAGTGGCTGACACAAAAAGTCAAGGTAACTGCAGAATGGCCGACAAATGTTTATCCTTAAACAATGAGCACGACACAAAAAGTGACTTAGGAAGCTTTTTTGACACAAAGAGACCAACGATGCAACTTTGCAATGTAGGAGACATTGACAGATTCCCTATATAATTGGAAAAGAAACCAACTGGAGGAGTAAAAAATCTGAATCGGGATAAGGTCAAAAACTAGGATCCAACTGTTGATAAAATCAAAACTGGTGCCTCATTCAAGGAGAAAATACTTGCTGTCATGATGTAAAAAACATGTGAATGAACTTCCCCTTCCCTTCTTTCTTGTAAATGTTTAACGAGTCCAAGAAAGCAAACTCGGGACTTTCTTCATTGTTGGCAAGCTTGAAGAAGGGATAGAAGAATGTTTGATAAAGTAAGTTTAGTCCTCTAGGTTCGAAAAAAGAGATAGTGCCATGCTTGAAGATACTCTTCTTGATTCCAAAGAAAATAGAGTATTCCTTTTCCATAAGTAATCCACATGGTACGAAAAAGCGATAACCTACCACCGATGTGGATGATCATTCAATTACTTTAACAAGTCTGAAAGAACAAGTAACTCAGGTATCCAACCAATTTTAAGGAGTCGGACCAAGGCTTAAAGATAACTCCATCTATTTCCCATGAAGTATTAACGAGTCCATAAAATTCAACTCATGACCTCCTTACTGTTTTTAATGAGCTCGAAGGAAAGCTAGAAGAATGTTCTAATTGCGAGGAGATGAGTGTCAGAGGCAAACCAAACTAGTTCCAAGCACGAAGAACAAACCTAATCATAATGCAAGGAACATGAGCAAGATAAAGACACTCAAAGAACGTCTCCTCCAGGTAAAGGGTGCCAAGTTGCAAAGGCAAAATGGTACAAATCTGAGCGATGATGAGAGCAGAGATGAGGGCTTATGCAACGAGCTAAAAGTGTGGAATCTAGCATCAGGATCATAAGCGCGAGTAGGGTACATTCAAATGCAGTTACAGCTTGAATAACAAGGCGAGGCTAGTAAATAGTTTTGAATCCAACTAAAAATCCTGTCTCCAAGAAACAACAACATCAGAATGATATTAAGAAGGAAAGATCCGATGCAAGTCACTTTGACAGAAACACATGCAACTTTTCTATATTCTAAATAAAGTGTAGTCAAGTCAAAATCGAACGAAGAAGATTCTATAGTGCCAAGGCCTAAGGGTTTATGATTAGTAATATCAACCTCAGAAGGAAAGCAAAAATAAACATGGGAGATAGAGTCGGCAGGAACAAACTAGGTATCATAGGAGTTGAGAAATATATAAGAACAATCAAACTCATCAGGATTGTTGACTTGTTGTTCAAAGGGAGAGTCCAAAGACTCAAAAAGACCAACATAAGAAGATTGATCAATGGAAATATCAGGCTAATCAAGAAAATCAGGGTTAGACTTAGTCACAACTGAACCGACATCCATAAGAAGGTCATACTGTATCAAAGACTCTAAGAATACTTCGTTAGAAGGAAGTAGACCATCCTAGATAGGACACATATCTAGACATTCAAATGGATCATCATAGTGGAGAGTGAGATCCATAGTATGCATAGGAGGGATCACCTGGTCAATTGCTAGGACTGAGTCCCGAGAAGGTAAGCATGCACACAGAGGCTTCTTCTAGTAGCAACTGAACGCGAGGGATATGAGGCCACATAGCTCACCCGTGGTGAAGTAGTGTCTACCGAGACACTGGGAATCAATAAAGGAAAGACCTGGTCTCTAGTTGGGTTAGGAGAGGGATAAAGAAAATCCAACTGATCGATAGTGACAATGTCTTTGTTATGATTAAAGTACATCACACGAAATAACGTTGACACCACATTCTGCATGGCATAAACATAATCACACCCGAGGAGCATATTGAAGTCCAAGGGGTCTTATATCACCATGAAATGAACTAAGACAGTATTCCCACCCAAAGTAACAGATGTTTGAGCAAGAATTCCCAAAGCTGTACTAGTTCTTCTATCAAAAGTCAATAACTGACTATCAGTCGACATAAGGCTGGGAGATCCCATGCCTCGCCAAGCACATGGAGATAAAATACTAACTGAGGCTCCTTCATCAACAATAAAATAAGCAAATGTGTAATGTCCAACTTTGACCTTTATCTGGAAAGGTGAAACAAAAGGAAGGTTCGACTCAAATAGGCTATCCCAATTTAAAGGAAGCAATCTGAGAGCTTGGTGGGGGTTCATCCAAAGCAAGGTCAATGCCCCCTTGTCCAAAAGGTTCTGAACTGGTAGTGAAGAAAATATGACCAGCAGAAAATTCACTCTCCAAAGGAAGAGTGGAATTGATAGAAGCTTCCATTGACTCAATCGCTTGATGGAAATAACTCTCCGAAGGGAGAGTGGGATTGACCGAATATTGCATCGATTCAATCACTTGGTAAAGGTCACTCTCTGAACGGAGAGTGGGATCGACCAAAGACGACTTTGGTTCAACCACTTGATCAACCGAAGGTTGAAAAGGTTGTTGAGAAACTTTAGACCATTCAAGAACAGGATGTCCTTGGAACCAAACCCTCTGAACCTCTGCAATAGTAGGGCACTGATGGGTAAGCTAGTCACCCTCACAAAGTCTACAAGGAAACTTCGACTTGCGTTTTGAATGAGTGGTTTTCTCAACGGTGTCAACATGACTTGCGTTGGTTGACTGCTTGCCCCCAGCATGACCTCCAAAGGCTCGGTGCTTTGGACTAACATGACTAACAGAGGCTAGTTTTTTTCTCCTAGCATGAACTCCAGAGGCTGGGTGATTAAGGTTAACATGACTAGCAGAGGTTGAGTGTGTGCCCCCATCATGAATTCCAGAGGCTGGGTGGTGAGGATCAACTTGACTTGCAGAGGCTGAGTTTTGAGTTCCAACATGACCTGTAGAGGTTAGTTTCCCTTAGCATGAAGTACAGATGTTGAGTGACTAGGTTCAACATGACTTCAAGAGGTTGAAAGGGTACCATCAACATGACCTGTAGAGGCTAAGTGGTGAGGATCAACTTGAATTGCATAGGTTGAGTGCTTAGATCCAACATGACTTGCAGAGGTTAGATAGGTGCCCCAATCATGACCTCCAGAGGCTGGGTTGTTGGGTTTAGGTTGATCTGTAGAGGTTGAATGGGTTCCCCCTTGCTTTTGAGTGTTCTTCCTATTCTTCCTTCTTTTACTCTTTTTAGATTGTCGATTACTAGTATCAGAACTTTCACTGCATGAGGTAGGAGGAAAAGAGGCAGCTACAAGTGAAGGGGAAGCAATGTTTTGATGCCCTTGATACAAGGAGCTTGCTTGAGAAGCATCAGGAGCATTCAGGATAGTTGGAGTGGAAAACAACCACAGTGGTAGCCCTAGGGTGAATCCAAGTAGATTCAAGGTGGCCATCAAAGGAACACCAACATTCTAGGTGAGAGGAAAAGTACAAGGAGTCCCTAGCAAGGGGGGATCCTAGTTGGTGTCCTTAGGGGTGTTAGCCATAGTTTTTTACTTTACTGACAACTGAAGTCAACTGGTAACCAACAGTACAAAGAGCACACCACTAGAAAAAGTCCTAAGTATTGATACCAGGCAAATAAAGGATGCTTTCCAAAGGAGAGTCTGGGATGATTAGGGCCCATAACAGACCAGTGAAGGTCGGAGAGTAGTTACTCGGCATCTCGTGATGATTTTTATGGGTGCAAGTGCTGGAATCACCCAACCACCCTCCCAAATTGTCAACCGAGGTTACCTTCCAAGTCTACCCTACGAGCAATGGAAATAGCCTTCCACTGCCACCCATGTAAGAGTCATAAATGTCAAGATGTTAAGGCTACCAAAATCTCAAAGAATGGCTGGCAGAACAGTCGTAGGTCCAGCCGATGCACATGGGTAGGGTAAATAAGCCCGAAACTCAAGTAGCACCAGGCACCACATCGGGACGGGAGGAGGTACTGGGTGAGTCCCCAAACATGCAACAACTCTGGTGTATGATCTACTGAGTAGAGGAGGGGTATCTCTAAATGCTCAGTATCGCACGACCTCATGCTGGACTGCTGTGTGAGAGGAGCTTTTCGATATCTTTCTCTGCGAAGTTGGATTTTCTAAAGACAGGCCACTGTGTTTGAGTTTAAATTTTTGGGCAGTTAAGATATCCCTAACCCAAAACACTAGCCTAGACTAGTGTGTGTCATCCCTAGAATCAAACAGTTACTAATATATTTTAGATATTAAACGTTTATTTTAAAGGGTAGTTGATTACTCAAAAGGTGGCGGAGGTAAAACCAATGGTGTTTTACTCAACAGTAGAAACAAGATGACTAAGAAAAAGAGAACATGAAATGCAAAAGCAAACCTACTTCTCTTTCTTTTCAAACTGAACATTGAAAGCCACAAAAGAAATTTTTATTTTTATTTTTTCCAAGAACAATGACATGCAATGCAATTTAGACTAAAACCCTAAACTATGTGCATATAAATCAACTATATGTTCTTTTTCTTTTTCTTTTATGAATGCAAAAGAAAAACAACCTATCAACTAATGCATGCAAAGTAATGTAAGAAAAGCAAATAGATAACTACTATACGACCCTCAAACAGGACCTAGGGTGCCCTAAGACTGGATAGAACCTCTCTTGGAAGGAAGGCTTACAAATTTAAATAAGCCAACCACTTTGGCATGAAGAGACCAAGCAATAAGACTGGCACAAAAAAGGGTCAAGAATGTCTAAGGTTCAACCTAAAACTGCAAACAGAGGCTGCTTAGCACCTTGTCCAACAAGGTCAAGGCAAAGACGGAGGCGGGGGGGGGGAGGCAACAAAACAAGATAAAGGACTTGTAAAGGACTTATAAGATAGATAAATAGCACCTAAAAGAGATGACACTAACTCCCTAGAGTCATGCACATGCAAAGGACCCTAAAAGACCTCTATAACAAACCCTCAAACAATGAAAAAAACCACAAAAAAGATGAAAAAGCCACATTCAAGGGGATTCACAAGTTTCTCTACTCCAGGGTCATGAATGAGTCACATGTTGATAGTATACAGGGTCACGAATGCATCAGGAAGTCGCTACTGTTGAGTCCAACACCTGTGAATGGGTGGCAAACAACCCCAAAAAGGTCTAAAAATTCCCTAGGAAGACATGGGAGGTGTTATATCAGGTCCGAGAGTTGATCCTACATTGTAAGAAGGACCTGAAACCTTAAACAACACTAGAAAGAAGTCAAGGAAACCCTAAACAGACAAGGCTCTCCCCAGTGGAGTTTCCAGTTCTGTTGTAGAGGAATGTGTTCCTATGGTTGGGAGTTAGAGGCCATCAACATACTAGGGTTGAAAGATAGATGTACAATGTTCATCAAGCAAATGTATGTAATATTCAGAGACAAGTAAGTTCCATACCTGATTCACTGAAGGCTGGTCCAATCTTTCTCTAGCCCTTCTTCCGCTCCTCTTATCCAAGAGACCTGCAAAATAAGTTATATCTTCCTCAAACCAAATAGACTATATGAAAGGAGATTATGTTCAGTAAAAAATGAAACCTGAATATAATAGACATCATCATATAACCATAATAGAGATCCAGTCATACATTGGACAATGATTTGGGAAGAATAAGGACATCACGTCTTTATTAAACAAGGGGAAGAAGTACAGAGTTCACCTTCTCCTCTTGCTAGGAACCTCTCGAAACCTTGATATGGTTCTTTGTTTCTCTTCTCCAAAGGGTCTTAGCCTCCAATATTTGCAACACAATGAGATAACATCTAAGGAAAAGGTAGGGGGATGAGAGTACCAATTCCACCAGCATAACAATGCAAAGATTCAAGTCCCTTCCCATGGACCTCTCTCCCTCTCTTTATACATTTATGAAGAGATATGGTTGAATAGGGGTTAGTTACAACTGCTAATTCAATTCCAAAACCTCCCAAACCACCCCTAATTCGATATTTTTGATATTTTTTTTTTTACCACTACAGGAGGTAACCGTGGGTACTATCAAGGCAAAGTCACGAATGCATAGTGGAAAATGCAGGTTTTCTTAAGCAAAGTTGTGGTTACATAAAAAAATCTCATTTTGAGGGTGCTTCTAGGCATTTCCATGCTTTTGATTCTTCTTCAAAGGTGTTCCTGACTCAGATACATTTCCAATGGTCCAGAGAAGAGGTTAAACGAAGTTATAGAACTCCATATATAGCTCCTCCAATCTAGGTATTTTCAATGACTTTCATGAAGTGTCGCCATGGAAGTGTTGACATGCGACAAAAACATGGGAAAGTGGCCATAGTCAAAGATGTGTCATTTTGGGCTATAACATCCCCTGTTTCAACCACAACCAATTCTCCACCTGTAGATTTTTGGAATATGGACAATAGATCTGGAATAATAAAATTATTTCTTTCTTAAAAAACAAATACACACAACACTTAAATGGAACAAAAATATGAGCACACCAGGAAATCAGACAGAGCATTCCTAAAATACACACACATGAAGAAATGTAGTTGCATATTTAGGTAAAAACTCTAGATTTGGGCATGAACACTTCCAATTTTGTTTACATTTGCGCTCTGTGCAAAAGATACAAGTTGCTCTCACACTATTGTCATATTATACAACCATATTTTACAACATTAACATACATTCTCATCCCCATGCAAGCTAGTTTCAAGAAGATTTTTAATACCAAGAAAACATACACCAAGTATAAGGAGTCTCAATCCTTCATTTGTTGTCTGTGGAGAGAATGACCTCATCGAGAAGCCTTGCTCATTTAATTTGGTATTTATCTTCTCAACTACCAACTGCAAAGGAAAGAAAAGTTGGCAAGGGTGGATTAGCTGGCTTAACAACCAATTTTGCTGGAATTTGTTTTCACCTACCAACATGTGGGAGAATTTCTTGGAAAAACGTTTCTACTAGTTGTGGGACAAACTTTTGAGAAAATGCTGGGAGAGTACCATTTGAGTAAGACATAAATGGCACACTCTCAATATTTCCAATAATAGTGGCTTCATGTATACTTTTCATTCTCTCTCTAATTGCATCTAGTGTCCTAAGAGGTGCCACACTTTTTTATTTTGTTTCACCCTCAAAACCATTAGTGCTCAACATCTTAGTTTAAACTTCAATTAAGAGTAGAAGTCAAAAGTTTGCACCTAAAGTAGATTTAACAATAATATACCTCTTGAACCAACATTGTTTTCATCTCTTTCTTCTCGACTCCTCGCAAGGAAAATCTTGCTAGTATCAAATTAATCAGTAAACACTGACTTACGTTCTCCATTACCATTAATACATTCTTAGGACAAGCTCGAATGTTGGGATTTATGTTATCTATCCTCTAGTTGACTGGAATTTTGCATTTAAAGGGGATGGAGGCACAAGCGTTGGAGAAGACAAACTAGGAGATACTAGAGACGGTGTTGATATAGGTACTCTTGATAGTGTGCTACTAACTATTGCAATTCTTTCTATCTATAGAAGAAAACATGGACAAATAAGTCTACCACATTTGATAATGTGCACACAAAGCAAGCAAATATCAAAGAATGAAACAATATATAACACAAATCATTGGTTGAACAATCCAACCATTATTTCACAATGTTAGTGGATGTGAATGAATCCCATTATATGAATGACATAAAACCCTCTAAGAAACTTACCTATGGATACAATTGTGTGATGTGGTAGAGTTCATATAAACCAATTGTACATGTTTGTTTATCTCCAATCTTTTTGAAAACTATAGCAAGCTTTTGTTCGAGACATCTAAGGTAACACTATATAGAATTCTAACCAAAGCACACCACTAACCTCACACCAAATTCTAACAAAAGTGAACCACCGACCTCGAGTGTCATCTAATGTCATCAAGGTCACTAGAAAACCACAACAACATCAATGTTGGAGAGATGCAATGTTCTGCAAGAGTGGGTTTTGAATGAACCAGTTTGATGATCTCCCCAATTTTGGTGTTCGATCAACAAATTAAAATTGGCTTGTCCACTTTGTTTCTTGTTAATTCCATGACTACTCTTTGCATATACCATTAACCATTGCAAACAGAATTCTCTTCAAGTCCTTATGTTCTTCTCTTCTCTTGCTCTCTCCTCTAAAAAAAATCTCTCTTTGGAATGTGAACAATAAATTAGGTTTTCCTTTCCCAAGCCTTTTTTGTTCGAGTAAATTCCATCTCCAAATCAATGGCTTAGATTAAAAATCAACTAAATGAGATCTAGGGCTCATCTCATTTCCTCATTAAAAATTACTTTTTAAATATTAAATGAGAATTTAATGCACACCCACCTTTTAATTCCCATCAAGCCACTTTTAAAATAATTATAACTCAAACTTACTTTAAAATGTCACTTTATTAAATAAAATCATTCTCACCTTTTAGATATGCTAGAGACCACTTTTAAAGTGTCCTTGTCCACCCCAAGGCGTGAATGAACAAACACTTCCTAGGTAAAATTTCAACATGAAACACATTTCTTCCTGCCTAAGGATATTTCTAGGTCTATGCATTTCTTCCACAAACTTTGTTGCTAACAGAATAACATGCTTTCTGAGTAAAGATAAGACATTCTTTTACTTTTCACCAATAATACACATATTTACGAACATATATGCAAGGTAGCAAAAGTACAAGTTAGAATTGAATGTTTTTAATGAAATTCAATGCTTTGATAGCATATACTGCCACAATACAACAATACAACAACATCAGATGTATGTAGAGACAATATATGGATGTCAAATGTTCAAATCCCACCCACATAGAGCTACTTTTGTGCTTTATCTCGGGTTCTTTTTGTTTCTCCTACAATTATTGTGGATCAAGTCCTCCCTCACATCTTGTTGAAAGATCAACGCTCTACCTTCATTGTCTACATTACAAGACCTTCTAGACTAGTCATTTGGTGGAGCTCTTACCCTTTATCCATCACACCATCTTTGTTTATTCTCTCCACAAGGCCTCAGATCCATTGACTAGGGTTCTATTATAGTCCAAGAAGGTAGTTTACCAACATTAACGTAAACCCTAAAGATGGTAGGGAGGAAGCCATTGGGTTTGAAACTCTCAAAGCGGGAAACAATTATACCACATAGAGATCACACAATAATGAAATATTAAAATCGCATGAGGTATAGAGTGTTTACCTTTCTCCATTTCCTTATAAGATACACTCCTATTCTTACTAGTTGCCTCCGCGTGAGCTTCCTCTAGGTGATGCAATTCCTGCAGATCCATTGGAGTTATCTTTAAAATTGTCCTCATTCTATTTGTTTTCTCTTTTCCCTCTCAATCTCTTTTTCAATTTACTTATTTTCCCCGTTCAATCTATTTTCTCTATGTTGTCCTCTTTTTATTTATTTTCTCTCTTTATTATTATATTTATTTTGTTGTTTGTATTTTTTTGAAAAATTGTTAATATTAATATTAATATATTACATATAATAACTATAACTATAACTATATATATATATATATATATATATATATATATATATATGGAGCATGCTATTGCATCAAGTTAATAAAGTAGATGGAGCATGCTAAATATCATATTGGAGCATTTTTTCCTTTCCAGTAAGTTATTTGATGAAATACGACAACATATAATTGCAATTTTGACAATGAAAATTTACAATTTCGTAAATTTTAACGTTGCATATGGATTCAAAAGCCCCTTTTGAATCCATCTATAGTGTTAAATTTAGGAAATTGTAAATATTTACAATTTTGTAAAGTTTAATGTTGCAAATGGATTCAAAGACCCCCATTTTATAAATTTTAATGCCTTTGCATCCATTTGCAACGTTAAATTTTACGAAATCATAAATTTTCATTGTCAAAATTGCAATCATAAATTGTTTCAGACAATGAATAATTGCGATTTTGACAATAAAATTTTACAATTTTGTAAATTTTAACGTTTCAAATGGATCCATAGACCCTCTAATTCATTGCAAACTAATTAACCTTAAAACACACACAATTGGTTCCTATCATAGGCCATTAATAGACCCAATTTCATTTCCATAGATGGATTTTTTTTACTCTCTATGAAGTGGCTCAATCCCTCTTGTGTAGTTTAAATAGCCTCATGAGCTTACATTTCAAGAAACTAAACTATTTTGATGAGATCACTCTTGAAAGCACATATTTCGACCTTATAACTAGCACTTTTGCTATGATTTTATAATTATAGTTTTAGAGAGAAATGGGCCTAAAATTACCAAAAGGGTCACATTTTTATTTCTTTAGGATAAGAGCAATACATGTACTAAAAATCCTAGTCATCTTGCTAGAATTCTTGGCTTCTTCAATCACCTTTAACAAATCTTCTTCAACTAGTTCATATAAATTGAAGAAGAATTCAATAGGCCCTAAATTGAAGAAGAATTCAATAGTCCACCCGCTAGGGCCTGGACTCTTGTCTTTCTTAAAATAAGATAGAACTACCCTTAACTCCTTCGAGTCTTCCTCTAGGAGATTCTCATTCTGCTCTTCCGTCACAAATATGGGAAAGACGGATGTTAGATTGTGAATTTATGTGATTTCCACTAGTTTAAGCTCCTTATAAATATGATCAAAATGCCCTACCCTATTCTAACTCTCTCTCCATGGCTTCTTTCCTATGTCGCTTCCTCATCTTTCATTTCCCATCGAATTCTGTTTCTTCCTATGCTTTGAAAAATGATGAAAGAATTGGTATTCTTATCTTAATTTTCAAGCTAGATTGCCTTGATCTTCAACTCGATTCAACTTCTCTATTTTCCACCCTCCTCACATTCGATTCCAAGCTAGGGAGGGAACAAATAACACATCTTTGAACCTTCCATGTTCAAGCTTGACAGAGCCCTTCCCTTTTGTTTTGACTTTACTGTTATTTCCCATCTGAATACTAGGACCATCAAAGGACTGAAAAGAAGAGAATGATTCTCTGGATGCAGCCATATGGTTGGAAGCTCCAGAATCAATGAGGAAGACATGTGCTGATGTGCAACAAGCCTTCAGTGCATGGCCTTTCCTTTGGTATTTTTCATCTTCTTCTTTAGAGTCATCCTTCCTTGTGCTAACAGGTACAGAAATGTTATGTTTCTTCAAAAGAAGAGCCATTTCATCAAGTTGTCTTCTCATACAGGAGCTTTCTGAATGAAAGCTCCTTCCACAGTAAGAGCAGAGGACCTTGCCTTTGGCATTCTTCTTGCCTCTCTTCGAACCTGAAGGCTCCTTTGATTGCTCTTTCTTCACAGGAGACTCATTTCTTTGCTTCCCTTTGTCATTCACTACCTTATCTCCTCTTGCAACCTGAGCTTGATCTTTGGAAGATCGAATGATCCCCATTTGGATCAATTTATCATTCTCAGAAATGAGAGATTGGATGAAGGCATTAAGAGTGGGCATCTTCCAATTTGGAGTAGTGAGCCTTACTGTTTGGAAGGTTGATGCAAAGACTAAGTAGTCTGCATTGAGCTTTGTGAGAAAGGAAAGGATGAGCTGATCTTCATCCTTCTCCACTTTGCATTGCTTCAACTGATATATCAGGTTGTGAAGAATTCATTCAGTGATTCGAAGTTGGATGGATTAAGAGTGATCAGATCATTTTCTAGCTGATGGATCCTCATCTCATCTTGCTTATCAAATAAGGAGGCAAGCTTGTCCCAAATCTCCTTGGGAGTCTTCAATCCTTGGATGTGGAATCGAAGATCTCTAGAAACTGAGGAGAACAAGTGTCCATGGGCTTCATCAAGCCTGTTCTAGTACTTTTCTTTGTCATGATCTAAAGCTGGCACTGCCTCTGTTTCTTCTATGAGTCTGAAGAGTTGCTTGGTGTGGAGCATTACCACCATGTCTTCCTTCAACTGGTGATAGTTGAAGGGAGTGAGAGGCTCTCCTGGATGAACCGTTTTGAATGCAGCAAGAAGGACTGAGCTACTGTAGCGAATGCAGTGAGAAGAAAGGCTGCTTGTAGCGAATGCTGTGAGAAGAGCTGATACTCTGTCACACAATCAAACATACAAAGTAAGGTCGACAGTCTGCACTTTTGAAATTTCCTTCACACTCAGCATAGTTGATCAAGCAAGCTTGATCAACAATTTCCTAACTTGGGATATTAAGTGGTAAATTCTCTGCTTCTGGTGCAGTACTAGAAGGAGCAATTTTGCTTAAAAAAAATGATCCAGCTGGAGATTTGAGGAGGAGAGGTGTCTTGTTCGCCGAGGCTATGATACCATATTAAATTGAGCACATAGATTTGTGGACAAACACACAAATCACAAGATAGATCACACAATTTATTCAGCAATTGAAGAATGAAACAATGCAAAAATGGCTTGCAGCTGTGAATGCTTTCATTAATCAAAAGTAATTAGATAATAATTACAATGAAGTACAATGGCTTAGACTCCACATGAGGAAATTCGAATTGATTAGACTCTACTTGGCTATAGGTAACTAAGAACTTGTCTAAATCATTGTTGGAGGACTCAATAGTTAACTGACCTTGTCTAAACCATAACCGGAGTTTATCGGAGTTCTAAAACACAACTCAAGTGTTACATTCAGTGTTGACTAAGGCTAATTAACTGTGGTAGGTGAGAAATGCGCCCCTCCTGCATGCAACCATGCAAACCTAGCGCTAACTGAATGTAGAGGACTAGAACTGAATGTAACTGGCTCCTAACTTAGCTTGACTAGTCACCAACTCAACTGAACTGACCTTGGTTGGTTTTGGCACTCCCAGTGGCTCCTAAATTGTAGGGATTGGTCTAGGAGGCACCTAAACTGATGCATGTAAGTGCAATCAGTGGCAGTAGGCCTCAATTAGTGTTCCCCACACTTTAGTAACTGAAACATGTGCCCCAATTAGGCCAAGTGGACCCAATGGTGCTAGTGACTAAAAATAGACTAGATGGACTCCCGATTTAGACATGACCCTTGATTTAGACATATGACCAAATTGAATAAGGGAGGATTAATAATCCTAACAGATCGAAATGTCCATCACTATGATCCAACTAAGTTCTAACTATTTCAAAACACTATCGTCATCAATAATCTTTATTGTTCCAAATATTATAAACCTTACACCAATAAAAATAACCACAAGAGTAATACCTCATATTCATATAATAGTTGATTATCTATGATATGACTAAATTTACTACTCTATGTTTCAACCTTACACCAATAAAAATAACCACAAGAGTAATACCTCATACTAATATAATAGTTGATTATCTATGATATAGTAAATTTACTACTTTACTTTTCCCCTTTTTTACATTTTTTTCCAAGTAATACCTTGCTGGAAACCCTATGAATACTTTCCCATATTTCATGGATGGTAGATGGGGTAAACCGTCGTCTGTGACGACCGATGGAGACATCCAATGATGCAATTTTTACATTCCATGCATAGCCACCAGGGTCAAACACCTTAAGACCTTCTGCTTACAATTTACAACTCTCAACCACTCAAGCTAACCCACTGGGCTTATTTCCCTTTCTTTACATACCTCTTCACATAATTTTAAAAGACATCCATTCCTTTTATTTTCTTTTTAAATCTTGAGACTAGGCTGAGCTTGGGTAGGGCCAATGCCAACGTTGGACAGAAGAATGATCTACCCACTACAAGAGGTACTTAAAACCAGGATTATGTGAAGGCAAGGTCCGCCTTGGACTCCCCATAACCGACCCTATTTCATAGTAACTTCCACCTTCAACCCCTCCCATAAGGTTTCAAACTCATAACCTAATAAAAACTAAACCCCACACAAACCATATGAACTAAACCTCATAGGTATTACCTTCTCCCTTTATACACTCTTCATAGCTTTTTTTTGGGAATAATACCCATAGTTAAATCCTTTCCGCTGCTTCAAGAATGTCGATTTTATTGGTCTGTTGTGGTTGTTCGCGAAAGTACCATGAACTTTGCCGATGGAAAAATACGTACCATAAACTTATGTACGCTTCCTTTGGATGATAATGTTTTTGTTTTTATGTGCACCACTCCAACCTCATCTAGACTTTCATGTTTACATCTCACCTCCGTCACCACTCCGCCATTGATGATCTCAAGCTGGATTTGCGGTTTTTTGGGATAAAGATTCAAGTCAATTAATTCAGCTCTCTAATTAACGTGGAGTGAAAATCCCTTTTCCTTTTTGCACTGCGCTGTGATGGCACTGCTGTCAGGTAACTGTGGAATGGACAAATTATTCAAAAGGAATGCAATGCCTTTTAGTACTTTGTCACTTAAACAACCTGCATCGTCCTTACGGTTCCGCCCTCTGCCAGTTGCATGCCTTCCTCCCCCTACAAGTACTAGAAATAACAAGCTCTTTGTTACAGGTACGCTCGCTGCCATTTTTAGTTCTATTGACTTTTTGGAGATAAACATTCATTCATATATGGCTGTGCAGGCCTTAATGTAAATCTCTTAATTCTGATTTATATTTTCATATTGGTGGTTATTTCCCAACATAGTCAAAATGAGAAGTTTAAACAGTGAGAGGCCATCGGGGTGAAGAGAGCTGATTGGTAATGAAATGCTTGAGAGTGCACGATGGTGTAGTTTTGCCAGAAGGATGAGCATCGACATTTCTATCTCGAGTTTGCACCGCATATAATGATAATTAGCAAGGTCAAATTGATATCTCAGTCAGGACATAGAAAGAGTCGTGAATGAAGCTTTATTGCAGTTAATCAGTATGCTATATAAGGACAACTGAATTGAACTCACAATGTAACATCATGCCCAACCAGCATAATCTTTCCTGGATATTACAAAATCTATTTTAGATGTCAAAATTTCTATGAGTACTGTCTTATCCAATCAATCAATAGTCAGCTCTTGATCCCACTCTGCTGGTACCTAGATGGCAAAGACTACAATCTTGTGCTTTGCCTGCCCTGTAAGTTGGCTTGGGTGAGAGTAGCAGCTGCCAGCCTAAGTAGTACCACTCTCTCTTGTAAGGTCCCCTCTGATTCAGAGGCTTATCTACAAAAGAATTATGCATGGACGATTTCTAACTCCTAAACAGATGGGAAAATCCCCAAATGGATCGAACAATAGCACTTTATGAAGGGAAATACTTCAAACTTCAAAGTCCTGTAGTAGCTGACAAGAGATTAGAATCCAGACTAAATACCAACAAAATGCTCTTGGCAGGTCATCTGGCTTTCATATTAATCATTGTAGATCCATCTTTAACCTGGATCTTTGAATCCATTAACGAATCAAATTTCTTGAGATGTAAACTTTTTTATCATCTAATTCCATGTTATGTATTAATTCCTTCAAATTAAATAATAAAAAATCCCTCTCGGTGCTTGATATATCTGAGTTAAGATGGATCTATGTTCGTTTAATTTTTTTAGATGTTGTCATGCATATATGCGACAACTGACAACATCTATGCCATAGTAGGCTGTAGAGCACCTCACTACTCCTAGTGCAGTCATCTTTGTCAAAGCTTCTATATCCTCAAATCAATCTTCAGTTTGTGCAAAGTTTCAGTTAAACCTCCCATCATTCACTAACATCAGCTTGAGATCCATTACATGGTCCTCCATAAGTGTCACGTCCCCTTCCGTCCACCAGAGAGAGAACGCGACCATAGTGCTATCTAATCCGGGAAATTTAAGTCCCATGAACATGATAATAAAATGCATTGAACATAAACATAAACAGATGTGTAAAACATGCAATATACAATGGAAGCAATTACATTTCATTCAAGCATTCAACATGTCCATCATCATTCATTAAACAAAATACAGTTGCAGAGATTACACACAAGAAATGCTTATCTTGGAAGAAGCTTGTCCCGCAACCAGCTATGTCGCTGCAACGTTCCACCCAACCATATGCCAGTTTGCTCATCAATCTCTCAGCAACACTACCACCCTCGAGTTGGGCATGATTCCCACAAGGAATAAGGGAACACTAGCAGACTCACACATAGCCAAGGATACAACAAAAACTCAGCCAAGCCAACACAGTTGGGTTTATCAGTCTGCCAAGGAGTTGGAAAGGCTGACTGCTAAGCTAGTGAGCTCAACCACAGAGCTGTGGACACCTGCACCAGATCTGGCCTGGCTTCTAAAACATCTACACACCCAACACAAGGAAGCATCCCCTTCTCTGCTACACAGTCCCTCAGGCTATGCCTTCCCTTCCAGTGCTATTCAGGGTGTGCAAAGAAGAAAACCAACTCCTTAGATCTATCTGTGAGGTTCCTTCTCACACTAGGTTTATCAAGCTAGTTAGACCCCATTTCCACTCCCAAATCAGTTCAGACCAAAGCAATAGAGGCATACACAACAATTGCAAGGTTCTGGGCTTGAAGGAAACATCATGGGATCCAAAATCAGAAGTGTCAGTTGAGGAAAAACAACCCCTGGGCCAAAATCGATTTCACCAAATGATCCATAGTTTCACGTGGGTGTAAACGGCTTAGCGATCACTCATAAATCGGGGTCTCTTCTCCAATCTGCTGGTCATTGCCAACAGAACGACTTCCAGACGTGGGAAAGATGGAAGCAAATTGCAAAAAACGGCAGTGGGAAGACAAAGGAAGTGACGACTGCAGAAAATTAAACTCCAGCATGAAGAAATCGGCCGCCTGCGTGAATGAGAAAATTCCTGCGCGTGAGAGCATGAGGAAATCGTTGCTGCCTGTGCGTGAGTGTAGAATGCGGCTGTCTTCCTCCACGTGAGGGAAAAATGAATAAGATCTCCTTTGGGCATGCGTGTGGTCAAAGACTGACGACCCTGCCAGAATTGATGGCTGCCCACACCTCCCAAGCCCCAAGGCAACAACTGCCTAACTAACTCTTGGAGAAATTTAAATGGCTGGTGAATAAGACAAGAAAGGTGGGTTGGTAGTTGATGGGTTCTCCTTTTGACACTTGGCTTCTCCCCATTGGCTCAGAGGTTAAATATCCCCCCCCCACCCCTTATCCTTAGGAAATCATGCCCCCATTTCATTATTTGTTACATTGGCATAGCTGGTTGTGGGTATTTTAATTAAATTGCATATGTACATGATGACCAAAATTATAACATGCCTGGCTAGCACAAAATACCATCGGCACCGATCTAATTGCCGAACATAAAATACTAAATCGATGGTGGGGCCTTTGCCTTGAGCTCCACACCATGATTAATTACAATATATACATCATATACATTTTAATGCAAACGGGGTCAAAATCGGGGTATTACAATAAGGAAAAAACATCCATGCTCTACTTAGGAGCTGATCTTCTTCTTCAGACTAATAATTGATCTAATATGCCTTTGATTTTAAGAAGGAAACCAAAGCTGAGGCAAATATGGCAGCTTCATTTGCTCCAGTAGTAATGTAATGTTCAGAGTCCACTGGCTTTGATATTCATGAAGGGAGCTGTACACCTATCGTTGTTCAATTGACTTCATTTTAAAGTCTGAGGCAATCCTATCATGCAAATTTCCATGACCCACATCAATAAGCAGCTTATAAACTTTTGGTGGTACTTATATTAAGCTTCTGGCTTTAACAGCGACTAAGACAGTGAAATCAACCATTGGATGGTAAAATTTCACTTTTCATGGTAATATTGTTTTCTCAGTTTGTCATCCATCTCTTGCTCCAACTTTAAGAGTATTATAAATGGCGGTTTACATCTAAAAAGCTCTTTGGCTAAATGTCTTAATTCTATTTTTTAGCCAATAAGCTAAAATGCCACTCTAGTAAATAACATGGGTCGCATCTACACTTTGAATTTGTTACAAAATCTCCAATGAGTGGGAAAGACCCTTGTATGACGAGAAATTTCTTCCAAGGATCTGCAGTAACCTTTTTTCACTTCTAAGATGTGACCAAAATCTTCTATTTTACTGAATATTTGTCTCCAATTGTCAGAACTTAGAAGATTATCTGTCAAACCTGTCCATGCTGTTCATTTTAATAATGCTGTCAAATTTCTTGAGCTCCTCCACAATCGACATTACAGTACTAGTTTTGATGTAGACAGGCTTTTGATTGATTACGGATTCTAGTAGAATAAGTGTAACGTATCTTCATACCAATCAACAAAAGTAGGGTTTGCTGGTCTGATAATTCATTTATTGAAGCGAAATGTAGAGCAAAATTCAATTATGCAAGACCATTTCAAATGAAACCCATCCTCTTATTTGCTATGACAGTGTTTGGCATCACACTAATCAACACAAGTCAAGCTTTTAGTCTTTGAAGCAAAGTGTAGATAAACAATTTTTTAGACAACACAATACAAGATTGAATATTTCCATTATAAATCTAGATAAATTGTCCTTTATAAAATAAAGGATAGATTCAAGATTTTCATGCAAAGCAAATCCAGGAAGTGATAATGTACCTCATAACACATTTTTATCATTATGTTTAATGAATATAAATGGAATAATTCATTCCATTCACCATAAAATGAACAATTTAGCCATATTCTAGATTTCATTATTTCAGCTTGACACTCATATAGCTTATTCCAAAAGTATGCTCTGCTTTCGCTTCACGCGGCTAGCTTTAGGGTTTTAAGGTGAATGATTTCCAATCACATACATGAAACACATAATACATTGACTAGAAGAGTAATTTCATGCTCATTTGTGTTACATCATAGTCTAGAAAAAACAGAAAAAATTCTTTCACTTATAGGCCTCTCAAGTCTCGCCTCAAAGCTTTCATATTCATGACTATGTATAGGAATTTCAAGGATCTTAAAGGCAACTACAATTTAATATTGAGAAAAGGATGGCACAATTCATCATACATAGTAGCAAATGATTCAAAACAAAAATTGAAACTTTCCATAGCATTTACACTTTAAACAAACGATTCATTCTCATATGTTCAAGGGGGTAGGTAGAAGTGACAGCTTTTTCCCTTCAAAGAGGTCAATCAAAGACTAAACGATGATCCAAATCAATTTATAATTCAATAATCATCTCAAATAATCCTTTAAGAACACTCACAATAGATGCCAAAACATTTCATGCACAGCAAACACCATTTGACAATGATATGGGGAATTTGAATAGCTCTTCTTGACCTGCCTGTATTTTCACCTTTTGGGGAACAAAACGGATGAATCTAACTCTGAAATTTGGTGAACATTTGGATAGTGCTGTTAGCTACATGTCGTTAAATTTGAATGCCAACGGACACCGTATGACCAAGCTATAGCAAAAGTTCATCTACAGCCATTTTCCATATTTAAGTGTCACACAGGCAAATCTGAAGTGGATTTCGGTGGGCATGTGGTTGCTGATGTCAGCTACCTATTGCTAAAATTTGAATACCGACGGACACTGTATGGTGAAGTTATAGTATAATTTCATCTAAAACCATTTTGCAGTTATAAGGGTTATACAGCCAAATATAAAGCTGATTTTTGGTGGACAAATGGGAAATGTGCCAGCTATCCCCAGTCCAACTTTGGTATTCATTTGACTTTATATGACACCATTGCACAAAATAATGAAATCATTTTTAAGACATGGATGCACAATGCATTTCAACAAATAGTTTGCATACAATATACATTCGGATTCATTTTCTCATCAAGCCTACATAAAATTTCAATGCAAATCCTCATAACAAATAATGAAATCATATTTTTCATCATACAAGATTGAGTTCATAACAAAGGAGAACAAAATAACTTATCTTTTTATAAATTCAGTTCCAAGGGAACTGATTTTGGGGGGACTAATTTCCTCCCAACCGTAGGTTATTCCACTGTAAAATGCCACCCCCATGTTGGACTATGAGACCACTGGGGCGAAGAAGATTGTCAAGGTTTTCCAAATCCCTCTTCTCTTTTATTAAAAACTCTCGAGTCTCAAGATACCAACCAAGCAAGTCACCACTAGATTTTTATTCCATATTCCATCTCTAAGCTAGCATAGCTCTTGGCACTCATTCCCTTGCTCCATAAAACATAGGAAGTCATTGTTTCTCTGAAATATAACTTTGAAATTCAAACAAAGAATCAAGTCTTGGACTTGATTCTTTGTTGGATTTGATTCTTTGTTTGAATTTCAGATTTATATTTGAGGCTATATGGCTAATAATAAACCTCAAATATAACTTTGAAATTCAAACAAAGAATCAAGTCCAAGAGGCTCTCTTGAACTTGTTACAATGAAAGAAATTTCAGCAAAAGAAATGAGAGTAAAGAAGTAGGAAAAGTTGGATTTCACCCCTTCTTGGCAGTGGCTTTGAAGTCCATCCTTTTGGGTAGCCTTTGCACCCTTTTGTGACTAAAATTCGGCAGAGTTTCCCCTTGTTCTGTCACAAACCTGTTAAAAACCAGCAAACAAAATAGTGGTAAAAATGCCCAAAATCACTTTGGGGCACTGTGAGTGTTAGGGAAAAACTATGTGCAAAATTTCCACAAAATTGATCAAGTGACTAGCTTCAAAGAATTCGAGATTGCAAGTAGTTAAATAAGATTTAAAATGTGAATATGATAAAATAAATATGCAGAAATTTAAATTAGAAATGGAGAAAAATGCCCTTTGCTCTTCAAAGTTTGAAGAAGTGGGGCATCCAATCGAGGAATCCTACTCTCGAATTCAAGCAACCTACAACTTTAGATATCTCTGCTACACAACTAAAAAGAAGGTGAGATTCATATGATGAGCCAAGAAATCATAAACTTCAACAAAGAAAAATACGAAGTTCATAACTACAAAAATGAAAAACTCACAAAATCTATGGCAAAAATACCACAAATCTCACCAAAGCAAAGAAGTTTGCTTCTTTGGCCTCCACAAACTTGAGCAGCTATTGAGCATGGAAGCAAATCACCATAGAGAATCAAAGACACAGGATTTCCTCCAAATAATTTTATTCACAAAGCCAAATGGATGAAAATTACAATGGCCCAAAATGAGAGAAAAATTGAAGCAAGAGCAAGAGAGAGGGCAAGAGCTTGAGGGATTGTAACCAAAATGAGGAGGGGAGGCCTCCTTAAATAGGGAAAGAGTGAAGGGAGACCCCATTTCCATGTTTGTCACTTGTCACATGAGTGAGGGAAGGGCCCATGGAGAGGGGGTCACACTTCCTAGAGATGACAACTTCAAACTTAAGAAACACTTGCATGGGGGGCCCTTTTTTCCTCTAAAGTCACTTTAGGAACATAATAAAACATTTATAAACTTAATTTCCCCTCCTCAAGTGACTTTAGTCACTTTACAAAATTTTGCCATTTTAATTAATGGCCATTTTTCCTGGTTTTTTGGGCTGACTTAGGAAAACATGCCTAAATCCTTAGCAAAACTCGTCCAAATGACTTCAAACTTGGTCCAAGGGTGTAGGGGGCTTCATGCCATTGATTTTGAGTATCCATACCCTTATTTATGGGCATTAGGTGCCACATAACCCTCTTTATGAAACAATTTTTTTAATTATCAAAAATTAATTATCCAAAATTAAATTTTGCTTAGGTATTTTTAATTAGGTGCCACATAACCCTCTTTATTGATAATTAAAAAAGAAGTTGAATGCAAAAGGTAAAGTGTTGAAGTACAAATCTCGCTTAGTAGCAAAGGGATATTCTCAGGTAGAGGGAATTGATTTTGGTGAAATATTTTCTCCAGTTGCAAAATTAACTTCTATTAGATTTCTTATTTCTATTGCTGCTTCCTTTGATCTTGAAGTAGAGCAGATGGATGTGAAGACAACATTCTTACATGGGGATCAGGAAGAAGAAATCTACATGAAACAACCAGAAGGTTTCATAGTAAAGGGAAAGAAATAGCTAGTATGTAAACTAAAGAAGTCCCTTTATGGTCTAAAGCAATCTCCAAGGATCTAGTACCAAAAGTTTGACACATACATACTTGGATTGGGGTTTGTGAGAAGTAAAGCTGATCACTGTGTATACTCCAAACAGGTTGGTGATCACTTCATTAACATAGTACTGTATGTTGATGAGATGTTGCTGATTCGAAACAACAAAGATGTTATAAAGGAGGTGAAGTCTCAACTGTCCTCCAAATTTGATATGAAAGATCTCGGTGCTGCAAACTTCATTCTGGGAATGGAGATAAGAAGAGATTGTGCAAACAAGATGATAAGTTTAAATAAAAGAAAATATGTTGAGATGGTACTACAGAGATTTAACATGCAAGAAAGTAAGCCGATCAAGGTTCCTATTCCTATAGGTGTAAAGTTATCTGTAGAGTAGTGTCCCAAGACATAAGAAGAAGAAGAAGACATGTCACGAGTTCCATATGCTAGTACAGTTGGTAGTTTGATGTATGCAATGGTCTGTACCAGACCAGACATTGCTCATGCAGTGGGAGTTTTGAGTAGATATATGTCAAAACCAAGAAAGGATCATTGGACAACTGTAAAGAGGGTCTTAAAATATTTGCGTGGCACCATAGGTTATACAATTTGCTACCAAGGAAGACCTGGACTAGATGGATTAATAAATGTACATGGATTTGTTGATGCAAACTAGGTTGGAGATCTTGATCGCAGAAGATCTACAAGTGGGTATGTGTTTAACCTATTCGGAGGAGCTATCAGTTGGATGAGCAAGAGACAAGCTGAAATTGCACTCTCGACTACAGAAGCTGAATACATGGTAGTTGTTACCGACTAGGCTGCACCTAGTTGGACTTTCAGTGAGCCGCCAGTGATGAACAAGATACTTGTTCATATTCAGAGTTCAGAAGTCCTTTCAGGCC
>LPNX010141325.1:47500-74471 GCA_001517045.1 Pseudotsuga menziesii
GCAATTTTCTTGAGAACTCGGGAGGTTGCAGAGAGTAATCACTACAGAGTCAGGGGGCTACTCTAAGCAGGTCTATCCTCGCCCTGTTGGACACTTGGTATTACTGCTTTAGCACTCAGTTCGAAGGGACTTGACTTGTTGGGCCAAACCCATAATTTACCCATTCTTTAATCAATTCATTTAATAATTTAAAATTTACCAACCAAGACACTGCAATACTTTCACTGAGACTACACTAGCAACCCTCTTTTGCAAGCACACTTTTCACTTTGGCACTGGTCTTTTCTATTCCTTTTTTGCATAAGTTAATCACGCAATGTGTCATTGAATTTTGTGTATCCAATTTGAGCTAAGGTGTTGCTAAGGTTAAGTTTTGTTTGCAGTAATTGGTAATTTTTTAAATTCATTCATTCCATAATAAAACTCCTAGAATTAACTACTTCTCTTGTAGAGTAAAAGCCTTAGATTTTACTTTTCATTAGGGTCCACCCCCCTTGGCTTCGCTAGGAGTTGGCCTAGACGGAGGAGCTGAGTATCAGGTGACAGCACTTGGCTCGAGCTTGCCCCCAAGGTCGCACCCAGTGGCTTGAAGATTTCTGCCACGTTACCCGAGGTGCGAATTAGGCGGCAACAGTAGTCACTCATGTAAGCAAAGAAGCTGCATGGTTGCAAATATTGTGTTCAGGTATTGGGTTTGTACAGAAAGCTATAAGGTTAGATTGTGATAGCCAAAGTGCAATATTTCTAGCAAACAACCTTGCTTATCATGCTAAGACAAAGCATATTGATGTGCAATATCACTTTGTGAGAGATATGGTTGAAGACAAGGTGTTGCTGGAAAATGTTGATACCTTGAAAAATGTTGCAGACTCATTAACAAAGTCTGTTAGTACAGAGAAGTTCTCTTGGTGTAGAGAATCTATGGGAATTGATGCCCTGAACCTATGACTTTATGAGTACATGACTCATTGCTATGCAAAGAAAACAACAAGTGGGAGAATGTTGGGTATATGTTATATTCTTTGCACGTGCGTGTGGAGGAGAGGTGTGCCTATTAGCGTTGCATTTGACGATCTCTGCTGGCACCTTTTTGGGAATTTTCTAAAAATATGTAACTTAATCCTGGGTAAGGGATTGGAGTCTATTTTCTAATCCGGGTTAACGGATTAGGGTATTGGATGCTGCTGAATACCTATATTTTGTAATGTGAGTATTCATAATGAAGATGAGAAAATAGGAGGTGTGGCTCCAAGGTTTGCTAGTTTTCTCGGTTAAGGGTTTCCAGGGTAAATCTCTGTGTTTATGTGTGAATGCTGTGTTGTAATCTCTATTTTGCTTAAAAGAATCTATATGCTTTGCTTCTTTGCACATGTTTAAAATTTACAGGATTCGATCATGAGAAATTTAGAACGCCTTTCACAACTTTGGAAGAATTTTTGAGTGAAAAGATCAGATAATTAAAATCACTAAATATGAGTTTTGATTATCCAAGGGAAAAAACACTCGATGAAAGGACTTCCCTAATCATAAAGTCCTAGGAAACTAAATTTTACAAAATTTAACCTTCATGCTGACATATCATTACAAAATCTCCCACAAGGTTGCAGAAATTTCATGGAAAAAAGATAAGATGAGAAAGAAGGACTGCCTTGCTTGAAAAACTTTGTCAAGTATATCATTCTCGTATTCAAGGTACATGGTTTCCCACCTAGTTGGTTAGGTGTTCAACAAGCACTAGCTCAATGCATCACTAATAAGATTTTACATATTATTTTAACAATATTTTATAACTATTTTAATATTTTTTATTGCATCATGCAAAGTGTGCATGCTTGTTGGGAGTGTGTGAACAGAAGGGGTAGACCGTAGAAGTGTGGATGCCTACACTAAATGTGCAAATAATTTCAGTGATGAAGCCTTCTCAGATGACTTGTATCTTCTTTAGTACTTCCCTCTACATTTTTGTTTGCCATTGCTTTTTATCTCCTCCATTGAATAAACATATCATCTGATATGCAATTTCTATTATTGCTATGTTGTTTGGTCTGTTTATGATGTAATTATCCTGAAGTAGTAATGCCATTACTATGTTACAGAAAGCTCTTTAAAACCTGCAAGTATCTATAGTCTCTCTTTTCTTGTAAGTGACTGCATAACCTATTTGCCATTCAACTTTATCCAGCCATAACAAGTTTTCTTGGAAAGATACTATTGGTAGATAATTTGGCTTGCTTTTTAAATAACATACCACTATAATTTTTTATCCTTGATGTAGTGGTTAATGTCACTGCATTACGAATGCTTAGTTCTTTTACATTTAATGTTAACCTTCTGCAAAATCTGTATCAATTGCAAATCAAAGCAGCATTATGTTATCAGGGTTGGTTCCCTTCCATCATAGATTTTCAGCCAACTGAATTGTTTTCTTGCTTCTTTGTTTTGTCTTTCCAAGCATTAACAGAAGAAAAAATTATTCATTTGAAATTATTAGTTGTTCCAAGGGGATAATGTTTATTAAATATGTTGATGCATTTGCACATATTATAAACATGTGACATTATTATGTGAGTTGTTGGATGGATTCATTAAAGAGATAGGTCCGTAGAACTTTGTCCAAGTCATAACGAATATTGCTGCTAATTTTTGGTTGCTGGTAGGTTGCTTATGCTGAGGCATCCATCCTTGTTTTGGATTCCTTGTGTTGCATATTTCATTGACTTGATTTTAGAGGATATGGGCAAAATTGCTTATATCAAAGATATTGTGGAATCGGCTAGGAGCATCACATTGTTAAACTAGTAGCAACAAGGAAGGTCTTCTTGCATGCAGAAGACTTAAATTAGGAAACCAGTTGTATTTAATTTACTTTTCCTAAGTTTACTTTGGAAAATAGATTAAAGTGATCTAAATTAACTTTAGTGAACCACTAGTTAAAGTGAAAGTGAAATTGGGGTTTTCGCTTTACCTAAAGTTATAAAAGAGAGATCAATTGGTGGAGAGAACACACACACTTGTATTCCGATAGAGGCAGGATACAGACAGGGAGAGAAAGTCAGACAGAGGATTTAGCTGAAAAGACGGAGGAGCGAGCAATAGGATCATCGAGCTTCATACAACTGGGCCATACACTCACACAGGAGGGTGTTGAAGTTTAGCTGAGATTTGCCCAGTGATTCTGTTGGATACTGCATTCGCCAGGGTTGGGTGAATTTGCAGTGATTATAAAAGTTCGATATTTTCTCATAATAAAATCTATATCTGACTGCTACACCGGTTTTCCCATCTTGGGTTTTTCCGGGGGTTTCCATACCCAAAATAAAGTGTCAATATTGTGATGTGATGTTGTGAGTTATTTCTCAGTTTGATATTCCGATGCATACTGTAAAAGATATTCATGTGTGGTTATCAGTTGATATTTTGCATGCACTGTTTAGCCCTAGTTGAATATTAAAGGAAAATTTACATGGTATCAGAGCTTTGGTGAGCTAAAGCTGAGAGATTTGCAGCAGCAGTGATATATTGGGGGCAGATCTATAAACACAAACTTAGACATCTAGATCTAGGGTTTGACAGGTACACTTCACTATGGCCGTGTAGTTGAGAGTTGAGGATAGACTCCAGGGTGCTCAGAACTTTCCTACATGGAAAGAAAGGATCACAAGGATCCTAGACATTAGTGATGCAGAGGAGCACATTGACTCCACGAAGGTTGCACCCACAGATCCGATAGATCTAGCAGCTTGGAAGAAGATTGATTCCAGAGCCATGCTGATTATCATGGATGGAGTGAAGGACCATATAGTCCCTCATCTTTCTAGCAAGAAGACCACATTAGAAATGTGGAAGGCTTTGGAGAGTCTGTACCAGAGCAAAAACGAGAACCTGAGGATGGTGTTGCAAGAGAAGATGCGCAACACCAAGATGACCAAGGGAGAAGGAGTGGTGCCTTATCTCACGAGGCTCACACAGATCAGGGATGAGCTTGGAGTTGTTGGCTCTAAGACAGATGATGAGGAGCTAGTTTGGATAGCCCTCAATGCCTTCTCTAAGCCATGGGACACCTTTGTCAAAGCTGTTGTGGCTAGGGAGAAGCTCCCTGATTGGCAGAGACTATGGGATGACTTTGTGCAGGAGGAGACCCGCATGAGTCAAGGATCAGGCTCATCTAGCATTGCCCCACAGAGTGTGGATGAGGAGGTTCTAGCCCTTACAGGGACGAGCAAGGGGAAGGAAAAGAGGAAGAAGGACAGTAAGAAGAACCTTGACGTATCAAAGGTCAAGTGTTTTATCTACCACAAGCAGGGACACTTTGCCTCCCAGTGCCTAGACAGGAAGAAGAAGAGTAACACTCAGATGGTTGGATCTGCAGAGGTGGATGAGTTTAGGAGGAACTTCGATGAGGAGTTTTGTTTGATAGCTTGCAATGGCAAGCACCACAGGGAGCAACATATGGTACATTGACAGTGGAGCATCTAGTCACATGACTGGACAAAAGAGATTTTTCAGAGACTTGTAGGAGGGTGGAACAGGGATCCACATTGAGCTGGGTGATGATGCGCAGTATCAAGCGCAGGAAGTTGGCACTATTTCATTTGAGAGGGAGCCTGGCAAACCCCTCAGTTTTGTTGATGTGTTATATGTTCCAGGATTGACCAAGAATGTTATATCAGTCTCCACTCTAGAGGACAAGGGATATCAGGTGAAGTTCCGTGACCATAGAGTGTATATCAGGCCAAAGGGGTCAGGTAGGAGCTTGGATCGGGTGATTGGCAGAAGGAGCGGGAAAGTGTACAGATTACACTTTGAGCCTGCAAAGGCTCTAGTCAGCAGCAGAAGGAGCGGGAAAGTGTACAGATTACACTTTGAGCCTGCAAAGGCTCTAGTTAGCAGCAGCAGTAGCAGTCAGGGTCAGTTGTGGCATAGGAGGATGGCACACTTACATCATGGTGCATTGAAGCATTTGAGATAGGCAGTCATTGGAGTTCCTCAGGAATAGGAGGAAAAGCATAACCGCTGCAAGGGTTGTGCTTTGGGGAAGAACATCAGGAAGCCTTTCCCCCAGAGTGAGCACAAGTCTAAGGAGCCCTTGGACTTGGTGCATTCGGATGTATGCGGACCTATGAGTGTCCATTTGTTCAGTGGTTACAGTTACTGCATAATCTTCATTGATGACTATTCCAGGAAAACCTGGATCTATTTCCTGAAGGCCAAGTCAGAGGTCTTTGAGAGGTTGAGAGGTTCCGAGAGTGCAAGACTCTTGTGGAGAACCAAACAGGAAAAAAGATTCGGGTGTTGAGGACAGACAATGGGGGTGAGTACACTTCCAATGAGTTCTTGGAATATTGTTCGGCTGAGGGGATCAAGAAGGAGCACACTGTGCCCCATACCCCACAACAGAATGGAGTTGCGGAGCGGAAGAACAGGACTATGGTTGGAGCAGCGAAGGCCATGCTATTTGATCAGGGATTACCACTATTCCTCTGGGCCGAGGCATACATGACTGCAGTATACATTTAGAATAGGTGTTCCCACATAGCCTTGGGGAGGAAGACACCGGAGGAGGTCTTCACAAGCACTAGGCCAGATATGAGTCACATTTGCATATTCGGTAGGGTCTGCTATTGTCATGTTCATGTTGACAATAGGAAGAAGCTGGACCCTTCTGGAGAGAAGGGGTTACTTGTTGGTTACAACGAGCTTTCGAAGGCATATAGAGTTTACATTTCTGCTCGCAGGAGGATCATTGTGAGTAGGGATGTCTAGTTCGATGAGGACATGGCCTTGCAGAGATCTCTAGACTTACTAGCAAAGCAGCAGCCAACACAGGAGTCGGGAGTCAAGTTGGAGGATCCAGATGTACAGGTACAGGTACAGACGTAGACCATAGGTCCTAGTGGTCAGAGGGAGTTAAGTGGACAACATTCTTCAGTCATTGACTTGAAGGATGAGCTGTAGCAGGAGACAGATATCCAACAGCCGCAACAGGTTGACACTAGGTTAAGGCCTAAGTGGTTTAGATCCACAGTGCAAGATTCCAGGCAGGTAGATACCCCACAGACATCTTTTAGACGGAGCTTACCACCAAAGAGGCTTAGTTATATGGCACTGATGATAATCTTTTTGACAGGAGATGAGAGGCTGATTGGAGATTGCAAGTCCAACCTTGCATTAGAGTTTGAGATGAAAGACCTTGGGCTGATGCATTACTTTTTGGGCTTGGAGGTTTGGCAGAGAGATGGATGCTTCTTCATTGGACAGGGGAAGTATGCAGTAGAGATCTTGAAGAGATTCAGGATGGAGGACTGCAATCCTATGGCCATACCTCAAGTTTCCAACCGGAGGAAGATTGATGCATCAGGATCAGACGGATTTGATCCTACCTTGTATCGTCATCTTATTGGATCGCTTATGTATCTGGTCAACACTCGACCAGACATCAACTTTGCAGTCAACTCTTTGAGTCAGTTCATGGTGGACCCTCGGAGAGTGCATTGGATGACTGCGAAGCACATACTTTGCTACATCAGAGGTACAGTGGAGTATGGATTGGTTTATGAGCGTAGGGGGAGTGTATAGTTAATAGGTTTCACAGATGCTAACTGGACAGGATGTGTAGAGGACCGAAAGAGTACTTCAGGTTGCTGTTTCAACATTGGATCAGGGGTTGTCTCTTGGTTGAGCAAAAAGCAGAAGTCAGTTGCATTGAGCTCGGCAGAGGCCGAGTACATGGCAGCCAACATGGCTGCTTGTGAGGGTATGTGGCTGAGGAAGTTACTTGCAGGGTTGTTCGAGTGTGAGCTAGAGGCTACAGTAGTTCACTATGACAATCAGAGTGGCATCAGGCTATCTGAGAATCCAGTGTTCCATGATCGGAGCAAACACATAGACATTAGATACCACTTCTTGAGAGATTGTGTTCAGAGGGGAACCATTTGGTTGGAGTACATACAGACAAATGAGCAGGTGGCGGACATTTTCACCAAGGCACTTTGCAGACAGATTTTTGTGAAGTTTAGGGATAAGTTGGGGTTGCTACCGAATCCCTTCCTCGTTGAGAGGGAGTGTTAAACTAGTAGTAACAAGGAAGGTCTTCCTGCATGCATGTGTTCTTGCATGCAGAAGACTTAAATTACGAAACCGGTTGTATTTAATTTACTTTTCCTAAGTTTACTTTGGAAAATAAATTAAAGTGATCTAAATTAACTTTAGTGAACCACTAGTTAAAGTGAAAGTGAAATTAGGGTTTTTGCTTTACCACTAGTTAAAGTGAAAGTGAAATTAGGGTTTTTGCTTTACTTGAAGTTATAAAAAAGAGATCAATTGGTGGAGAGAACACACACACTTGTATTTCGATAGAGACATGATACAGACAGGGAGAGAAAGTCAGACAAAGGATTTAGTTGAGAAGACGGAGGAGTGAGCAGCAGGATCATCGAGCTTCGTATAGTTGGGACGTACACTCACACAGGAGGGTGTTGAGGTTTAGCTGAGATTTGCCCAGTGATTCTGCCGAGTACTGCATGCGCTAGGTTTGGGTGAATTTGCAGTGATTGTAAAAGTTCCATATTTTCTCATAATAAAATCTATATCTGACTGCTGCACCGGTTTTCCCATCTTGGGTTTTTCCGGGGGCTTCCATACCCAAAATAATAGTGTCAATATCGTGATGTGGTGTTGTGAGTTATTTCTCAGTTTTATATTCCGTTGCATACTGTAAAATATATTCATGTGTGGTTATCAGTTGATATTCTGCATGCACTGTTTAACCCTAGTTGATATTCTGCATGCACTGTTAATTTTTGGTTGCTGGTAGGTTGCTTATGCTGAGGCATCCATCCTTGTTTTGGATTCCTTGTGTCACATATTTCATTGACTTGATTTTAGAGGATATGGGCAAAATTGCTTATATCAAAGATATTGTGGAATCGGCTAGGAGCATCACATAACTTATATATAATCATATCTGTGCTTAGCTTGACGAGACAATTCACAAATAACAAGGAGTTGGTGCGTTCGACAATCACATGTTTTGCAGTAACTTCATTTCACTTCGATTTCTCTTGGCTTGTATGTGGGAGGTGAAGAGAATGTCCTTTGAGATGAGTGGCATGCATTTCCATTTAGCACTAAACCAGAGGGGCAAGCCATATGCAGGCTAATGTCATACCGGGAGAGATTTGAGGCAAGCATGGAGGTGTGTTCCATTAGTGAACCTTTGGTAAAGGTTCTTTAGTTGGTTGATGGAGACAAGCCCACAATGGGCTACCTATATGAGGCCATGGTTAAGGCCAAAGAATACGTTTGTGCTTATTATGAGGACAATGGGGATGAGGGGTATGAGAAAATAATTGATATGGAGGGTCATTGAGGATCGATGGAACAATACACTCCATCGCCCCATTCATGTTGCAGAGGTCTACCTCAATCTTGTGTTCTCTTATTCTTGTGGTTTTAGATTTGATGCTGAGGTTATGGATGGATTCCCCACATGTGTTCATAGGATGGTGCCAAGTTCGCAAGAATGTGTAGAGATTTCTAAAGAAATGGAAATATATAGGATGGCTAGTGGGACATTTGGGTTTGACATGGCTATGCAAGATAGGAAGATCAAAATACCAAGTAAGCTTCAAGTTCATGTTGTTTTAAATTTTAATGTCTCTTCTTCCTTTGTTTTAAATTTCATTGTTATTTCTTATGTTTCTCTTATTTGTTTTAGATGCTTGGTGGACAAGCTATGGATCAAGAGTACCCAATTTAAAAAGGCTTTCCATTTGGGTTCTTGGCCAAACATTTAGCTCGCCAGGATGTGGGCACAACTGGAGTGTGTTTAAGAGAATACACACCAAAAAGCGCAATAGGTTGAAAATCTTGAAATTAAATTTTGAAGTCATTTTAAATTATAGATTTATAACGGTCATCCTTTAAATTATATATTATAATTATAATTTATAATTTATGACCCTCATAAGGGCTCGAATCCCAATGCCTTAATGACTTGGTCTACGTCTACTACAACCTTTGGTTATGGGTGAGGTAGCTTCTAAAAACATTTGATGTGGATGCCATTTCGTTGGGCGAAATTGACACCACTATTGCATGGAGGGTGGAGAATGAGGTGCTCGTCATGGACTTGACCCCTAATTGGTTACATGAGGAGTTGTAGGAGGAGGTGGGCCAGGTGGTAGAGGAGGAGATAGAGGAGGAGGATGTTCTAGAGAAGAGATCTTTACAGGAGGTGTCTATTGCCACTAGGAGTGCACTACCACCTTCGCAGACAGACACAGTGAGCTGCACTTGGACATTGCAGTACTAGTAGCACTAGTAGAGGATGTTAGACTCTAGCTTCTCCCTCTTCTAGAGGATGTCAAGTTGTATATTTTCTATCTGTTAGAGCACATTAGAGTCCACTACCATCTATAAGGCCTTCTTCATCTAGAGGGAGAGCCATTCCCATTTCCATCACCTTTGCTCGTAAAAGGGGCAAAGGGAATCACTAGTTTATTTTTTTGATTTCATTGTACTATGTAGTATGTAGATCTTAATTGACTCCTGATGATGAGATACATTTATCATATTTTTTGATGATATTTTGAGGCTCAGGAGTCAGTAGACTCAACACTCACTACTCAGGAGTCAGGACTCGAGACATGATTTAGTATTGATATGTGATGTATCATTAGACATCTTATACATTTTATATATCCGTTTTCTTTTCATATTTATGTGGCAATGTGTTTATTTGATGTTGTTGTTGCTTTAAATGTTTAAATATTTGAAAAAAATGAATATTTTAGTATTTTTTTGAAGTGTGCCAATATTTTCCCTGATGTTGCCGAATTGTTTTTTGACCCTCAACGATATTTTCGCCGACAAGATGTTTGCAACATTGGTTGTAATTTGGTTATTGATGGAAGAAGCATTGAAAACCTAGCATCTATAGAGGTGATATAGAAGTTAAATTTTAAATTTAGACCCCATCCTAGTGCATATAGAGGTCTTATGGTTGTAGAAAGGACATTAGGTCATTATTTCTCCGCAATGCCTATTGAATTTTCAAATAGGAGATTATGAAGACCAAGTTTTATGTGATGTTATTGTTGTGGATCTTGATCATATATTGTTTGTAGACTTGGTTGTATGGTAGGGGAGTTTTTCATGATGAGATGAAACATACTTACCAGTTTGAGAAAGCGGGCATAAGTTCTAGGTTAAGTCCAGTGTTATCAGAACTGGACCGGTGGTGGAACCAACCAACCCCAAGGCCCAGAACCGGACCGGAACTGGACAAAAACCGGATCAAACCATTATACACATCCATGTGAATTTAAACCATTATACACAAATATGCAAATCTGCCCCAAATTTGCTCTAAATTAGACAAAAAGAAACATTGAAGAAATCCCTTTGAAAATTGAAATAGCTCCAAATCTGAAAAAAAACCTCAACTCACAAACTCTTGCCTTCAACCCAAACTCCTCTCCAAATCAGCTGTACCTCCTCTCCTCAACAAATCAATTGTACCTCTCCTTCAAAACGCCATACAGTCATCATACCACAGTTTGTACACTCGGCCTAGCCATAAGAATATGAATCATGAGTATGATGGAATAGGAGGGTGCTAACATCATTTTATAAGGTTTGTAGATTAGGTTAAACATCTTAAGCCAAAGTGTCCTTTTTTTGCTTTTATTAAAAAATTTGAAAATTGTGTTTTTTTAGGCCCCACAACAAAATTGTAAGAAACCGGCCGATTTTCTTAAAACCGACCAGTTCCTTACTGAACCGGTTGGTTTGTTACCAACCCGACCGGTTCAGTACAAAACTGGCCAAAAATGGCCAGAATCCGTTGGTTGGCCCATAAATCTCACGAAATCGGTCGAACCGACCAATTTTGTTGGTTTCGGGTCGAATCTGATAACATTTGTTATATCTGATGACATACGAAAGTGTTGTAGATAGTAGTAACAATAAGATCATGTTTTGTTCTGCCAAAGATTTTTTGGAAGGAATGAAGAGTTCAAAATGTTGTCTTGCACTTTTTCCAAAGAAGGTTTGAGAAGGAGACAAGAAGAAAGTGCCAAGAAAATTTGAAGTTTTTTTGAAGAATACAAGGAGATCATTGCATATGATATGTGTTACACCTAAATCTCGTCATCAGCATGTGATGAGGTCCAAACTTCAGTGTTGCCCTCAATCCCAAACTGTGAAGTGAGAACATTGGTCCAGACATCAAATTTGTATATGAAAATCCAACACTGCTTCTACCCTTTAGTAAAAAAGCGGTACCTTCTTGAGCACCGCCTATAGTATGTTGGCAGTAAGCGGTGGCACCGCCTTTACCCTTTAAGCAATGCACGGTTCTGCCTAGCACTGCTCTGTCATGGTGAACAAGGAGCGGTGCCCTCGGTAAAAAGTGAAAAAGAGAGGTTCTCACGAAGCTTCTCGAAAGAAGGCTTCGTGGCACCCTTATCCCTGATCACCAGGGTCAGTTGGGCTCGAGATCCATCCTTGTAGGATCTCCTAGCCACATCACCCACTAATTTCTCAACCATCCCTATCCATTCCAAGCCTATAAAAGCAGGCTCAATCTCCATGGTTGATGAGAGGGTAATGTTATGCTATTGCTTTGATATTCAGGCCTAAGTCAGTCAAGAGAGCTTGAGGGAGCAAGTTGGAGCTATCGGAGACAAGGTGTTGGCTTTGTGAAAGAGCATATCAACACTAAGACATATGTTGTAAACTCTTTCTTCATTTTATTAATGCAAAGTTGGTTCCTTTCCCATATACTTGTTATGTTGTAATCTTGCATGTTATTGTCAGATTCCTTAGTCACTGGCATAGATCTATAGATGATGTTCTGGTATCTTTGATCTCTTGTGTGTTTGATGTGTTTATGCAGGTATTTCCTTGGAGACCTTTTGTCATAAGAGAAGAATCACATCACTCCATCAAAGATTGTATTCTAGGTGTTTATAGCTTCTAGGGGAAGTCTTCTAACCTTGTTGTGAACCATTTGTTCTGGATTTGAACCATTCAGACTAGAGGAACAGCTTCTGTCCGCAAAGGGGCCATGAATTGTATATTCTGCAGTCGCTTTGATTGTTATATTCTCTTTGAATTCAAAGAAGAGTTTATGTTTCTTGCGTTGGATTTTGTATTCTTTTCTTTGCTTGAAACCTCTTGCTATTTTCTGTAGATATTATTCGTTAGAATTGGAAAATATACATTTCATTTTCATGGGTATGTTTTGGTTTGTTTTGGACATGGAATGCGTGAGTGATCCATGTTGTCTTGAGTCTTTCTTTGCTTGGGGTGTTTTTTGCTTTTTTTTGCATGCTGAGTTTTTTAGTGCTTGGTAGGAGAGATTGGTTCTTCGTTTCCTTGTCTGTTCCAAAGAGAAGTTTTAGTTTTCTCTCTCCTTTGCTTTATTCGCAAGCATGTTGAACGATTTTCTTCTTGTTTTGTGCTTGATTGTTTGAAGTTCTGGATCTTACTTTCATTAAGAAGAAATATCTGTTTTTTGACTTTGCGTGCATTAGAGTTAGATTGGTTTGGAAACATTAATGAAATCATCATTCCATTAAGTTTTTATGCATCTTTTTCAAGCATGAAAAGATAGGAAACATTTTTGGTTTATTTATATTAGATGTTCTCTAGATCTCTTTTTTAATTGCTTTAAAGATTGTTTGGGGTGCATTGATATTTTACTTTTCGTTTGAAAAGATAGAATTGCATTTGCATTTGGGTGTGCATTTTGGAAAGAAAAGTAAATCTCTCTCCCTCTTTTAGGTAGAATTTCATTGAAGAGGAAAACTTACATTATCATATAGATCAGTGTGCATCTTCTTTAAAACTTTTAGCAATTTGAGTGTTAGGTTAGCGACGTGTTCCAGTGTCGGTAAACGTGGCAGCTGTCCTTATTTTCCAGCACTGTATCCCGGGGGCTTGCAGTTCTTTCACGCACGTCCGGTATATCGAAAGGTACTTCACGTACTTGGTAGTATATCGGAAGGCTCCTGTCGAATGGTTGTGCATTAGACAACACCACTACGGATTTGAGCTCCCACGTACCTAGCGTATATCGGGAGACCTTGTCCTGTGAGGTTCCTGACTCTTATCCACTCCTTTCACATGTTTTCTTGTTGCTTTTAGTTTGAGTAGTGCTTGCTTGTGCGTGGTAGTTAGGGTTTTTTTAGAGAGTTTAGAGATGGCATCCCCATCTGGGACTACCACTCAAGAGGTTCCTTTCCAAGGTGTACCTTTTTTATTCCCTCCAAGTGAAGGTATTGGTCCTCCCTTTATTGCCACTCTAAATCTTCCTAGGTTAACTATAGGATTCTCGGTCTGGATGTTTAATCCGGTAATTCCTGTTACACTTAATGTCTCAAATGTCACCTCTCCTTCGAGAGAGGATTGACCTCAACCTAATCTTGCTCCTTCTTCGCCGATTGTGGCTTCGTCCCTTTCTTCTTCTTCGCTTGACCAAAGCTCTACGGTTAGTATTCAGAAGGATAAGAAGAAGAAGAAAGGGAAGGGTAAGAAGAAGAAGGATAAGAAAGAGAAAAAGCAACAACCATCTTCTCTTGATGGTCCTCGTTCTAAGAGAACGCTCGGAAAACTCAAGTTCTCTTGTAAGCTTTGCAAGGGGGACCACCTTCTTAAGGAGTGTCCCGGTCTCTCCCATGTACAAGAAGAGTAGTCTAAAAGGTCCAAATTGTTTGTGTCATCAATCTGTGATCATCATGTTGATGATACTCCCTCAACCAGTGACCCATTGGTAAAAGGTCGTAAAGTTAAAGTCTTGTATCCTTGTTTGATATGCAAGGCTATGCATCGTACTTTTCTTTGTCCAAGCATGGATGAAGCTTCGTGTTGGTTGGAAAATATTACTGATCATCAACAGGTGATTCCAACGAGTGATAGTAAGTTATCTCTCGATTCCCCGCTGGTTGACCAAGTGATCAATTCAGTTTCGTCTGTGATTGATCCCACTCTTACTTCCGATAGTAAAGTGGTCGAGTTGATGTCATTTCCACCCGATGTCATTTCCACCCGATCCCACTCTTTCATCAGAGTGTTAAGATTGAAGTAGTCGCTTTGACCAAATCTTCGTCTTGTTCTTCTCTTCCAGTAGAGAATGAACTGAAACCTGCTGAAGTTTTTATGCTTCGTTCTGATTGTTCTCGACAAGAGGAAAGTTTTTCTGTTTCGACAGAACCCTCTCCAAGTAATGAGGTTATTTCCTTTGACTGGAGTAACTTAACAGAGTCTCGTATTCATTCGAGTGTTCCTTTCCATATAGTTGTGAATGTTACTGCTAGGCGGATGCTTCGCACTATTGTTGACGAAGGGGCTTCTGTTAGCATTCTATCCTCAACTGCTTGGCAAGCTTTAGGTTCTCCTCAGCTTGTGCCAGCAACCGATCAGATACTGATTTTAATCGAAGACCTATTGCACCTTTAGGGATCCTTCCTCATTTGCCTACTACATTAGGAGGGAAAACTGTCTGTATTGATGTTATGGTGGTCCAAGGTCCTTTAGATTTCGATATGCTCCTTGGACGTGATTATGTGTACGCCATGAAGGTTGTAGCATCCACACTTTTTAGAGTGATGTATTTTCCCCATGATGGAAGATTGTGACCATTGATCAGCTTTCCTTTGTTACACCTGACCATCGCATTACTCCTAGTCATCAGACTGCCCTGAATGTGCTGCATGTTCTTGTGGTTCCTTCCCCTTCTTCTAGTTAGCTTCTTCCCATCATAGGTAAAATGGGGGGCATGGCTCTAGTCTATGGACATCATAATGGAGTTTAGCCGCTAGATTTTATGTAATGGGGGCAACCTACCAACCTTTGGATATCATGTTGGGTAGGAGCAGGTTTGTGAGCATAGTTCTTATTCTATGTCAAGCTCGTTAAAAAATGAAACAGGTTGTAGAGCATAGTTCATTTTCTATTTCAAGCTCGTTAAAAAATGAAGTAGGTCTCCTTAAGCATAGTTTACCTTTTGGTTTCAAGCTTGCATAAAAATGAAACCATTCCTGAGCATAGTTCATTTTCTATTTCAAGCTCGTTAAAAAATGAAGTAGGTTTCCTTAAGCATAGTTTACCTTTTGGTTTCAAGCTTGCATAAAAATGAAACCATTCCCGAGCGTAGTTACTTTTCTATTTCAAGCTCGTTAAAAAATGAAGTAGGTTTCCTTAAGCATAGTTTACCTTTTGGTTTCAAGCTCGCATAAAAATCAAACCATGTTTCAAGCATAGTTCTTTTCTGTTACAAGCTTGTGTAAAAATGAAACAGGTCATTTTGAGCATAGTTCTTTCTCTGTTACAAGCTTGTTAAAAAATGAAGCAAATACCCTGAGCATTCTTTTAATTGATCTTCGAGCTCGTTAAAAACAGTAAGATGGTGTTGAGCTTACTTTTCATTATTCGTGCTCTGGTTAAAACATGAAAAGTGGTTTGAGCTTAGTTTATTACTTTTTTGTGCTCTGGATTCAAACATGAAAAAGATTAATAGAGTCCTCTTTAAGCTCTTTTCGGACTCTTAAAATGTGAAAAGATGGTCGAGTGAACTTGTTTTCTTCACGCTTGTAAAAGAACTTGAAGAGTCGTCCTCCTAGTGATAGTTTACCCCTTTTTCGGACTAGGGGGCACTACATATGAAAAATGTACACTCCAGCCAATCATGACTGGAAGGGTTCTCTAAGGTATTATTTTATACTTTTTCGGGCCTTAGGGACTAAATCATACGAAAAAGGACCCTTCGAAGTCTTCTTTAGTTTGTTTAGACTCTCTAAACATGAACTACACCGAGTTTTCTTTCATTGGACTCGTTAAATTAAACATTGAAAGACCCCTTTTTTGGGAACGAACCCCTCCTTTCTCAGGTTCGTAAAATATGAGTTTGGACTCATCGCTTGATGAACTACAACGAGTGTTTGTTACCCTCTTTGAACTCATAAAAATGAAAAGAGGCACTCATCAATCATGATGGGGAAATTAAGGGAAGAGAATCAATTCATTATTCAAATAATATGGCAGTTTGTCGTCACCCTTGAACATGGCACTTGTCTACATTTCATTCAGTCAATTAGGTAAATCAACTTGTCTCCGAGTCTATCCACTTTAATGAGTCATGTCACTCCTTTGAGTTTTTCAAAGAATGCATCGTCCGTTGTCGTATTGCGTTCCGCCTCGTCGAGTCAATGCTGCCAAGTCTTTTGTCGTGCCGCCTGATGTTCAAAGGGAAGTTAGAAGTTTACCTCTGCAGTTAAAACAACCTCTGTGTCAGTACCTTTTGAGTTAGTCCTATGGTTACATTATTTACAACATTCCAGAACTTTGTTTCGAGTTTCATGTCGTCGATGTAGGATTCATCATGGCCCTCCTTCGACAAGGCTATTCCTGTCGACATCAGCTCATCATCCGGGAATTAGTCTTAGAAACAAATTTAGTACCTTGAGATCTGTATGCCTCAATGACAGACTCTCTCGCTCTTAACATAGGCTCACATCATTGACCTTTGATTGAGAGATTCGACTGAGTGTTCGACATCAAATCATCTATTCACACTTAGTAGATTGTACTTGGGTACCTTGGGAATCATTAACATTAATGGTGATCTCCCTCGCACTTGTTAACGGTTCACATCATTAGCCGGTAATCAAGTGGTTTCTACCATGTTCGACTCCAGATCATTGTAATCACATGGATAGAATCGTACTTTGTGGAAGATGAGACGAAGACCCTGGGTATCTATTGAAAAGCACTCATAGCTTTTTGCCCAGGTTACGATGGAGTATATTGTATGGAGTACTAGCATGGATCCACATTTGTATGGTCATGGCTATGCTCAAATTTGCGTCTGTATGACATAGATCTACATTGTATGTCTGGTAGCTATGTCCAAGTTTGATTCCTCTATCACATGGATCTACGCTATATTCTAGTAGGCATGTTTGTTTATCTCTCTCATGGATCTGCCTTGTATTGGTTTGCAACCATGATGAAGACACATTTTCTCATGAGTCAAACGTATTGATGTATTGTAGATGCCTGGTTGATGATCTTTGATCAAGCTGATTCTTGCCTCGAAGTGATATCTTGCTCTTTCAAAGCTCTCGCCTATCGTATCTCTCTAGCCTCATGCTTTGGGGGGCATTCTGTTACACCTAAATCTCATCATCAGCATGTGATGAGATCCCAAACTTCAGTGTTGCCCTCAATCCCAAACTGTGAAGAGAGAACATTGGTCCAGACATCAAATTTGTATATGAAAATCCAGCACCGCTTCTACCCTTTAGTCAAAAAGCAGAACCTTCTTCAGCACCTTCTGTAGTATGTTGGCAGTAAGCGGTGGCATCGCCTTTACCCTTTAAGCAATGCGTGGTTCTTCCTAGAACCGCTCTGTCATGGTGAACAAGGAGCGGTTCCCTTGGTAAAAAGTGAAAAAGAGAGGTTCTCACGAAGCTTCTCGAAAGAAGGCTTCGTGGCACCCTTATCCCTGATCACTAGGGTCAGTTGGGCTCGAGATCCAATCCTTGTAGGATCTCCTAGCCACCTCACCCACCAATTTCTCAACCATCTCTATCCATTCCAAGCCTATAAAAACAGGCTCAATCTCCATGGTTGAGGAGAGGGTAATGTTATGCTGTTGCTTTGATATTTTGGCCTAAGTCAGTCAAGAGAGCTTGAGGGAGCAAGTTGGAGCTATCAGAGACAAGGTGTTGGCTTTGTGAAAGAGCATATCAACACTAAGGCATAGGTTGTAAACTCTTTCTTCATTTTATTAATGCAAAGTTGGTTCCTTTCCCATATACTTGTTATGTTGCAATCTTGCATGTTATTGTCAGATTCCTTAGTCACTGTCATAGATCTATAGATGATGTTCTGGTATCTTTGATCTCTTGTGTGTTTGATGTGTTTATGCAGGTATTTCCTTGGAGACCTTTTGTCATAAGAGAAGAATCACATCACTCCATCAAAGATTGTATTCCAGGTGTTTATAGCTTCTAGGGGAAGTCTTCTAACCTTGTTGTGAACCATTTGTTCTGGATGTGAACCATTCAGACCAGAGGAACAACTTCTGTCCGCAGAAGGTGCAAAATTCCTAGCTACAATATGCCAAAAGGAGTACCTTCAATAAGAGACATTTCACATTAGATTGACTTGATACTTGGATCAAACTTGCCTAAGAAATCTATATATAGGATGGCACTAGCAAAATGTGAAGAGGTTAATAGACAAGTTCATGAGCTGCTAGATAGAGGCCTAACAAGAGCATGTTTGAGTCCTTGTGTTGTACCCATAGTACTAGCATTGAAGCAGGGTGGAGAATTTGTATGGACTCTAGAGCTATAATTGAGATAACTATCGAGTATAGATTTCCATTGCCAAGAATGAATGATCTTATGAACTATTTGAGTGGAGCAAGATACTTTTGAAATATTCACTTGAAGAATGGGTATCACTAGACCAAGATTAGAGAAGGGGATGATTGGAAGACATCGTTCAAGAGAAAGGATTGTATGAATGGTTGGTTATGCCATTTGGTATGACAAATGTAACACCCCGGTTTTGACCTCGTTTGCATTAAAATGTATATGATGAATATATTGTAATTAATCGTGGTGTGGAGTTAAAGGAAAAAGCCCCACCATGGATTATCGTTTTATGTTTCGGCCATTAAATAGGTGTCGATGGTATTTTGTGCTAGCCATGCACATTATGATTTTTACATCATCATGTAAATATGCAATTTAATTAATCACCCACAACCAACTGTGTCAATGCAACAATAATGAGAAGGGGCATGATTTCCAAAGGATAGGGGGGGGGATTGTTTAACCTCAGAGCCAATGGGGAAAAGCCAAATGTCAGCGAAAGAACCCAAGAGAGGGGGCAACTACTTTCCTTGTCTTATTCACCAACTGAATTAATTCCCCAGAAGTTGGTTGGGTGGTTATTGCCCTTGGGGAACGAATGCATGGGCAACCATCATCTCTGGCTGGACTGTCAGTCCTTTGACCACATGCATGCCCAAAGAGGCAAATCACATTCAGCTCCTCACATGGGCAGGGAACTCCATTCTACACTCACGTGGGCAGGGAGTTTTTCCTCAAGCAGTCACGTTTTGTTTTTCCCTTCACGATTTGGTCTAGTGTGTGATTTTCCTTCATGTTGGGGCTGTTCTCATCATTCTACGCAATTTGGGAAATCGCTGTTGTTTTCTCCACGAATTTTGGGTGCTGTAAGTCGTTTTGGCCACGTTAGGGCCATAAACGACTCTGGAAGTCGATTGTCACAGTCTGAGCTGTGTAATTCCATTGCCCTACCCGATTTGGCCTCTGTGGTGTTCTCCTTTCCAATCCCAGAGATGTTATTTGTTGTGTGTATACCGTTGTTGGTCTTTGGACTGTTTTGGAGTGGAAATGGGGTCTAAGCTTGCTTAACAAACCTAGTGTGTGTAGGAGCCTCACAGACAGAGCTAGAGCGCTGACTTTCTTCTCTGCACCCCCTAAATAGCACTGGAAGGGAAGGCATGGCACGAGGGACTGCATAGCAGAGAATTGGATGCTTCCTTGTGTTGGGTGTGTGTGGATGTCTTAGAAGTCAAGCTAGTTCTGGTGCAGGTGTCCATAGCTCTTGGATTGAGCTCACTAGCTTAGTAGTCAGCCTTTCCAGCTCCGGTATAGCCTGATAAACCCAACTGTGTTGGGTTGGCTGAGTAGCTTGATAAACCCAACTGTGTTAGGTTGGCTGAATTTCTGATAAACCTTGGCTATGTGTGAGCCTGCTAGTGTTTCCTTATTCCTTGTGGGAATCATGCCCAGCTTGGGGGTGGCAGTGTTGCTAAGAGATTGATGAGCGCACTGGCCTATGGTTGGGTGGAACGTTGCATTGACATAGCTGGTTGCGGGATGAGCTTCTTCATAAGATAAGTATCTCTGTGTTGATCTCTACTCGTGTATTTATTTATTAATTATTATGAACATGTTGAATGTATTGGTTGAATGTGAATGCTTCCGCTATATAATTGCATGTTTATACTTCTGTGTATGTTTTATTTTCCATGCATTTTATTATGATGTTCATGGGGCTAGATTGCCTGGGTTAGTTACTGTCAGTCGCGTCCTCTCCGCCGGGCTGAGGGGCGGGGACGTGACAACAAATGCAATGAGTACCTTCATGAGGTTGATGAGTGAGGTACTAAAACAATTCTTAGGTAAATTTGTGGTTGTTTACCTTGAAGATATTTTTCTTTTTAGTAGGACAAAAAGGAACATTTTGTTGACTCCCAAAATGGTCAACACCCCAACGATTGCGAAGTGTCTCAATGAAGTCCTATATCAAAATTTTGCTTGTCTTCAGATCCTTAATAAATGCCAAATATTGCATTGACTTGTGATCCTGATTACCCTACTAGGTGACTATAGGGAGTCTCCTACAGTGCACTATGATCACAACCCTACTAGGTGACTATAGGGAGTCTCCTACAGTGCACTATGATCACACAGATGATGAGTTTGTTTCCGCTTTCTTCCTTATGATGTTATCTTTGTGATGGTTTCATTTTTTTTATTGTGATATGACAATGATGATGGTTCCAGGTTTATGATCTATTGTTGATAATTGTTATGGATGACTAATGATGTTCAATGCTCGATTCTTTTATGAAATATTTTTTCCAAGTAATTATCCCAGGGAAAACCCTTGAGCACTTCCTCTCATTTCAAGGATGGTACCTAGGGTAAACCCTATATTCTTCATGGCACCAGGCCAAGTCAACAATAGGGTTCAAATCCGTTACAACAATATATTCTTTATAAGCTCAACATGTCACTTACAAGAATAAAACCTTGGTGGGGAAGGTAATACCCCATCCCACAACTACTTGAGTTAGATCCAATTGACTTTTTTTAACTTGTCACTTAAGCACCACATTGATAATAAAATCCATGGACAACCAATAAGCCTACATATTGATCACAATCCCTCAAATATATGTACGATATGTAGGCTTATTGGCTGTGTATTGGATTTTATTATCAATGTGGTGCTTAAGTGACAAGTTTGTCATTGGTTTGAGACCTAGCCCATAGCACTTTCACCATGCACAACAAGAAGTAAACATATCACAATTATAACAAAGCAAGTTAGTTATAATTTGATATCTACAGGAAAATATCACAAATATAGGCCACAAGCAAAATAAATGACAAGGTAACATTGTGAATGGCAAAGTGGGAAAGGAAAGTATGATGACAAACTAAGAAGGAAAAGTATTATTGGCAAAGGGTTATAACCATATGGCAAATATATGGAGTTTGAGTGGCATTTTTGCTACCCAATGAATATCATAAAACATATACGCACCCAAATTTAGTGCCTTCCATCTCACTTGTGCCTTAGCTATGCATTGGAAGATATGGTTGGGAGAGAAATCAGAAATGAGGTAATCTCAGCCATTCAAACTAGATGTAAAAGTGACCATTGCACTTCGTTTTGCATGGTGTTTTTACCGTCAAGTTACATTGTATGAGTGCTAAAGAGAACCAGCCCATAACATTTTCTTCCAGGGTGTCTTTCACCGAATCATTGGCACCCAAGATTGGCCAAAATAATCCATTTTTCAAGCTACCAGTGAAGGAAGTAATCCTTTATCTTGGGTTCTTGAATTTGCTGAAGGAAAGGCTTTATTGTTTGCTTGAAATCAGCCTTTTTACCCTTATTAGATGCATAGGTCACGAGTATTTAGGGACATCTTTCAAGTAAAAAATTGCATCCCAGCTGAAGCATTTACCCACTGTTTGCAAGAAGATCTCAGGCTGCCCTTGTTAGATTTTTGGGTTACTCCAAAAGTGTTTACACCATGTTTGGGGTGCTTCATGGGGTACATGGTGTACGCTCAGCTGTTGGATGGTTTGATATGGATTGTAGCACAAGAGAAGCTCTGTGATGGATATGCATAGTTGAGATAACTTGGTCAGTGGATGGTTTACCTCAGGATGGTGCTATCTTGGTGTTCTTCCCTTAGGTGTTGGAGTTCTCTTGCTTGATTGGTCGACACCCTTCATGTTGGCCACATGGAGTAACCACTTGCTTGGAGAGCACCCCACTTGGGATTGTTAGACTTTCGGGTTACTCCGAAAGCGTTTACACCATGTTTGGGGTGTTTCATGAGATTTGGGGTACATAGTGTATGTTCGGCCCCTGGATGGTCGGGGATGGATTTTAGCTTCCATCTGTTGAAATCATGCACATTGAATTTTTGAATGGGGTCCAGTGTAAAATGTGAAAGAATTCATTTTCTTCATTAAAAGATAAGTAACCAAGCACCAAAAAGTTTAGACTCAGAAAACAAAAACGTCAACTGTGTGAAACTCCAACATGCTACAGATTTGTTTTTTGGAATTTCTGTGACACAGAATACTACCTTTGATTTTTTATACTACTTGGAATTACTTTATGCTGCTACAAAAATTCACACTTCCACAGAAGGTTTTCTGGAAAATATTTTTTTCACTGGCTATAGGTGATTGTTTTGCTTGAGTGCACATTTCTTTGTCTCAGGGTTTGCACCTTGATTTCTCTGCAAAAAAATTATATCTTGGTGTTGGTGCCTTGATTTCTGTGCACAAAATATCAATAACTGTGTTCAAGAAATGATTCAAATTCTGTCCACAAATTACCTCAATTTTTCTGCCCATTGTCCTGCCTCAGGTGGTGTGATAGTTGCTATGAATTCTGTGCGTGACTGCCTCTATTTATGTGCAACAATTACTTTGAGTTTTGTGCATTTTTTTTTGTTTTCTACCCTTTTTTTGCCTGTTCCACACTCCTTGCCCTTGGGTCTTGTTCCTGTCCTGTACTTCTTGGGGTTGTTCGATACAAATCCTTACAGTCTGTCTCCCAGTATGCATGTCTGTTCTGCCACTCCCATTGAATGCTTATCAGGATGCATGCCGCTTGTACACGGTGAAACTTATTTACTGGACAGACTTTCCCTTGGGAGGGGAGCCTGTCAAATGGGCACCGTTGGATGAGAGATCCGACGATGCCCATTTGACAGGCTCCCCTCCCGAGGGAAAGTCTGTCCAGTATATAAGGCGCTCCGCTTGTACACCCCTGTTCAGCATCTTTTCATAGCATGGTGGTAATTTGCATACAACAATAGCAAAAAATTTACAATAATTGAGAGAAACCATTCGAATACCATTTATTCAATTTTTGGAAAAGCTTTTATGTACTTTCTAACTTAATTATCTAATAATGGGAATGACCAGTACCCATTCTAATATTTGTCTCCTATGCATTTGTTTGTCTTACCCCTTGTCTCCCCACTCTCCGAATTCTGTGTTTTTTTATTTATTTAGAGCAGCACTAATTGAAATTCTTTGTTCTTCATCTCTAAAGCTCATTGCAAAATCTATGCATCTATTCTACTTCCATTCTTTCGGGGCTACCCTTCCAACACTTTCTGTATGGGGTTTCTTAGTTCTAATCCTTTTGACAAACATTGCAATGGAGTAACTGTTTGCTGTGTTTTTGTTCTCTAGGATTTCTTCTCTGTCCATAGGGTATTTGTGACTCTTAGTGAAAAACAATAATGTTTGTTTTCAAACAAGGCAGATGTAAAAGTGTATATCTGGCTGTAATTGCCTTTTATCTTGCTTGTCATACTAGTAGAAGAGGTTAATCTGTCTCTTTGAAAGCAAACTTTTAAGTTTTTGTTTGTGATTTCTGGCTATTGTCAACCATTGTCGAGGATTGTTCCATAGCCTCGTGGCTCCCTTGCCAATAATTGCACCTGCCAGGGGTGCCATATAGTTAGGGGGATCATTGACCTGCCTATTAAATCCGCTGGGAAACTTTTGGAATGCCATAAAGAGAATTTGAATCCCAGCAGAGTATTTTGTGATTTCCTAGAAAACTCATTACTTCCCTTTGTTATTTTAAGTTTCTCTGACATTTGTTATTAGTTGAGAGTGAAAGATTCATACTACGTAGCCTTCTAAACGTAGTATAGTAGATCTTAATGTTTTATGCAAAGAATGGATTATCTGAATTTTTCCTTTTAGAAAGGTCAATAGAATAAGTCTCCAGTATATCTTGATTAGGGTAGGATAGACACAAGAAACACATGTTCAATGCATGCATGTTTGATTAGTTCTTGCGATTTTAGAAGGCATTTTAATGCAATGAATATTCTGCTTTTTGACCATGCATGTTATGGATTGCAGGTCTTTCCATTTATACAACCGAGAGAACTTTGCAAAATGCTTTTTCAAACTATGGGAAAGTTGTTGATGGTAGGCATGTTGTGTTTTTTGCCCTCTCTGAGTTTATGCATCATGTACTTCGCGCACTGGTTGATTACACTACAATATTTATAAAAACAATTTCTGAAATCTGGTGCCTGTAAACTCTTTGAAATATATGCCTTGCAGTTAGAATAATAATGAACAAAACTACTAGAAGATCAAAAGGATTTGGCTTTGTAGAATTTTCGACTGAAGAGGAAGCAAATACAGCTCTGAAAGAGATGAATGGCAAGGTACAAGGATGTTTGTGTCTTCTGTTAAAATTGATATTAACCTCTTTTTTGGTTTTTGTTGTTTTTTGAAATTGTTTGTGTATGGAAATATGTGCAGATTCTGAATGGCTGGCTTATTAGCGTAGATATAGCAAAACCTACACCCCGCAGTGGCAGGGCTCCTGAAATGCCACGGAACACTCCTGATACAAACAAAGAAGTAACTGCTGAAGCTGTGGAAGATTTAAGAAATCCCTAGCGTTTTCCTCTGGAACATCAATATTTATTGCATGTACCATGTGTTGAAATCATGCAGTGGTACTTGCCCACAAGAATTGTTCAGATTATATTGATTGTTTTGCTAAATTATCCATCTAAATCACTTAAGAAGCACAAGTGCCCACATTTGTGTCACCATAATCAGGAAACAAAAGGAATGCATTTTAACAACCTTTATTCTTCTTTTATTGTTGAGGTTGAAAGTTCAGCAGGGATTAATATTAGATCAAGAATGCCACAAATATAAATGTAGTGGCAATGAGAAGAAAAAAAAATTACTGGCTTGAAGTAACCAGCTTATGAGCATAACCAGGTAGCAACATCTTGTGACACCTCCTTAGTGTGTGTGAATATATATATATGATAGAGTATTTCTAATTGATCATTTATCATCAACCGATATATATATATATATATATATATATATATATATAATCACCTCTCGGTTGAGGCCAATGGGTCTGTCAAACTACGTGCGTGCAAGGTATAAACTTTGATGTGCTCGAGGAAATGAAGACCACTGTGAGAGCGAAGAAACACTATTTCCGAGTTTGGATGTGGGTTTATAAACGTCAGCACAACCGACTATAATGTAACTGCGTGGCTTCCTTTTGTTGCCTCTTGCTTGAACTTGATCTCTTGTATATGTATTTGTATTCATATACAGATAAGTACATGAATATATTTGAGAATGAGAACACTGATATTTTTATTTTTATTTATTTATTTATTTTATATGGTGATTATGCTTATTGAAATATATATATATATTTTTTTAACAGAAACTATAAAAGGATTTTATAAAACAAGCTGTGCACAGCTATTCATTACAGTAGTGGCAAAACAAAGTATTTCTGTAGATCAAAATTGTTGCACAGAAAGCTTATCCTAAGAGTTTTCCAAAAAACTGCACACAAAGTTCTTCCAAAACAGCTAATGTCGCGGGTAGTATATACCCTTATAAACTGATTACATAATAAAAGACAGTAGAACATTTAACCATAATTAAAGGAAAACAGATTAAGGATTGCCTCTAAAATTCCTGGGCTGAACTACAGACTCTTCCTCCATTGGGTGAGCAGCTTCTGCAGTGGCTCCATTCACCCTGCTGCCCTGGTTCATGGTGATCAGACGCTGGAGATCTTCCTGAATCCTGTCAACTTTGCCCATTATCTCTCGAAGGTTGCTTTCATTATCATCAATCCGAGCGTCGTGGTTACTGATCTGCAAGGAGGTGTAGCTCACCGTATCTCCTATGCTCTTAACCTCCCGCGCAATTTCTTTGCTGTCCATAATGCCAATTGCAAGCATTTCATACAGACGCATCAAGTTCTTTTTTATATCCATTATTCCTGCACTTTCACCAGCCTGAGACATTCTTTCTGCTCCTGTAGAGATCTCTACTCGAGCAAAGTGACTGTGCAAGGCACGAATAGAGCCAGCAAGGACACAAGCTTGGTTCTCGACCAAGGGACCACTGAGAAAAATACTGAGCACTGTGAGCTCCTGTTGCAGCAAGGGGCCTTCGTGCCTTTCTTTACAGGCCAACGTGCCCACAACACCTTCCTGCCACCCCGTGCAATGACAACCCAAGACCGTGCTTCTCCCCAAATTGCCAGAATGTGTAAGAGTTATACCAGAGCCGAGGCCTGAAGACCACAACGTAGAGAGGGAACTGCAATGGCAAGTGGAAAAGGCTGCAAGAGCAAGCCTTTCCTTCATGAAGGAACGGGAGAGAGCGAGTGCCTGCCACGGGATACCCTGCAGCCACCCTTCTCCAATACCTGCAACTACATTCAGGAGAATACGTGCAGCCTCATGAGAACCAGAGCCAAGAACAGGAGCGAAATGAATAGGCATATCGCTGCGAGGGGAAGACATAGTATAATGGTTGAAGGGACACTGAGCGTGTGAGGAGAATAAGCATTTAACCCCGAGCCGAATGGCCATTAATACTGCAAAGACTGAGAGGTAGAGAGGGCAGAGGATAATCCACACGGCGGAGGGATGAGTGAGTGCAGGACAGCATAGTAAATGCATGGAGCCGTTGAGAAGCAGCGAGAAGTGGAGGCCAGCTGAATGGAGGTGACGTAGGGCGAAGGGTGAAGGGAAGAAGGGAGGGATAAGGTTAAGGGGATAGGAAAAGAGGAG
>LPNX010141329.1:6351-53009 GCA_001517045.1 Pseudotsuga menziesii
TATGCCAAAGAAACAAGTATAAGAGATCGTTAAAATTGCAATTGCTCAACAATAGCATGACAAATATGTATGTATTCAATGAGAGTAAGCAATTCCAACTTCATCTTCAAATGATATAAATTGTCAAATTTATCAAAATCAATGTTTACCAAGTAGATGTAACAAATGCAATCCAACATTAATCTTGTTCAATATGATTCTCAACTCATCAATACTATGAAATGGTAAGATAAGATCATTCCAATTACAATAATTAGTATGTAAATACCGAAGGAAAACAAGTGCTTTCTATTCCAATTTGGATGATGAATAAGACTGCCAAACCAATGATAACTTTCATCCAAGTATGACTGTCCCAAAATGTTACTTCCAGTCAAAGTAAATATGCAATAGCTATGTCAATTTGAAGTTTGCAATTAGGAAGACAGTTGTTAGGTAAATGCAAATGGATTACAAGTATTGTCAATTCCAACTTGGTCAATGAATGGGACTGTCAAACTAAATGTATTTTCCATCCAAGATAGATTTTACTATGACTGTCCCAAATAGTAATTTCCAGTCAAGCCAAGAGTTCCAACAAGTACCTATATGATAGTCCTCAACAAAGATTGTATCTCGTACATGTTTTTTAGAGATCTTTTTGGTATTTTAGTAGTGAAAATGTACCTATATATCACTTTCAAAACATCTTATGTATGGATGGAAATTTCAATGATATGTAGATTCCTAGGAGGGATGCTAAGGCTAGATAAGGGGTTTTGAAAGGCGACCAAGATCTAATCCTATAGGCCGAGGAGATTCGAAGCTTAGGGTTAGGAAATGAGAGAGGAGAGGTGGAAAGGTAAGCAAGTATGTTAGGAGATGGAGAAAGGAGGAAGGGTAGAAAGCTAGGGTTATTGGTTAGCTGTCTAGTTCAGTCTAGGTCCTTAGGGTTTAGGTCTGCAATAACAAGGCTGAAGCTAGGTATGACAAACTGAGACAACAAATGGAAGGGTCGATGGGTGAAGGACCAAGATAGCTATTTGCACTATGATTTACAAGATTAGGTATTTGGTATTTAAAATTATCATTTCTATTGTACACGATTATGTAGTTGTGTATTTGTTTTGTTAACTAACCTACAGTGTTAAACTTTTTATGCATTTTATTGTGAACATACATACTTTATTGCTTCGTCAACAATAAGTATTGCAAGCGTATCAATTGCAATCTACTACTGCATTCGACATAATGTATGCAAATATGTAATCAAAGGCAAAGTAATATAAATAAGTGCAAAATGATATATTCATATACAAAAATATCCAATCATATACAGTAGTACTGAAAAATTGAACATCGGTCCCAATGTATATACAATGGCAACTCGTTCCCTATACAAAATATGGAAACTCGTGCCCTATACAAAATATGGCAACTCGTGCCAAAATGCCACATCATGGCTAGTGTACATAGGAGGGCCTCTCAATCCTCCTGCCCACTCTCAGAGCTCCCAGGTACACCTCCAAAATCAATATTCCTCTTATTCGAGCTAGAGGAAGCTTGGTTCTTCTGGCCACTTTAACCACCTCCCCTTGGGCTCTGAAATGACAAAAATCAAATGTCAACTCCTACAGGAAATTATACAAGTATAAAACATAGCTTAAAAATGAAAAGTAAGTTTTCAAATATTAAATAGCTCACCTCATACGAGACCAGAAGTGGTGAGTGGGGTACCCTCCTCCATGATCCAAGTCTCTCGGAAATGCCACCTTGCAACATTTAAGCAGTAATATAACTCATACAATTTATTGCATATGTTAATTTTTGTTAATATTGCACGATATTTTCATAAACTAATCGATCTCACTGTGAACACAACAGGATGGTCCTGGGGGCTGGAAGGTGGAGTAGTCGGCTGGTCCTCAGGGGTGGAAGGTTGAGCAGTCAACAAGTCCTAGGGGGTGGCAGCTAAAGCAGTGGGCTAGACAACTTGCTCTGATGCTAGGGTGGATGGCATAGCGGAGGATGTAGCCACATCAACTTTTGATACAAAAATAGGGGGAATGGTGAGAGAGGGTGTTGACTAGAGTGGGTGAAGTGGTGATGTACGATGATAAACCCCAACTGGATGTAGAATGGAATGATGAGCGAAGGCTATGATGATGAAGGGGGAGCTGGATGGAACTGTGGTGGTGGATGGGAGGAAAGGGATGGATGGAATGGGGTGGGGAGGGATGTAGGGAAAGGGACATGTATGCCAAGGGCTAGACATGGAATATATGGTGGGAAAAAGGTAATTGATGGAGAGATAGTGACAACGACGTGCCTATGTACATGGACATGCATACATATTCATGGCATCATATATTAGTACATAAAAAATATAACTATATAAATCTAAGCCATAAAAACTGAAATTAAATCTATACTTTATTACACGATACCTATTCACAAGGGGATATGCTGATCCTTAGCGGGGATGGTTGGTCACTCACTCCTGTGGACACCTGTGAAAACAAAAAATATTTAGATTTAATTACTAAATATTAACTACATTGGATGACAAGATTAACTACTAACATTAAATTTAATTACTAAAAGAAAACTACCTGTGTGTATGGTGCCTTGATGTCCATGGTTGTTAATCACACCATTCCATGCAAACTCACCTCTTCCTCACATCTGGAGGCTGTATTGTTCTCGAATCTATAAATTTTCTCCACAGTTGGGATTTTGTGATATTCAAGTTTTTAAAATCTTCTTTGGATATACCAGTTCCATAATGTTCTCTCACTCAAGCCCTGTATTGGGTCAAATTAGTTATCTCACTATGGGAAATGTTGATAGAATCTATTATTTTTTGTAGTGATGTGGTGAGGGAAACCCAAGAGGGCTCCCTGGTGTTCTTCAGTTCATCACTCAATATTATTAACTGCTTTAAATCCCTGTGTAATTCATCTTCGGGGTTTTCTGGTGGTTCATGAAATCTATCTTCGGGGTTTTCTTAATTTAATTCAGGGTTTATTAGGTCCTCTGATTCGTTTGTTTCACTCCTTTGTTGGGATGGTTCATTAGTATTTGTCATTATGTTTAGGTAATTTGTATCTACAATATCAATTTTTTTCCATTTCAATTCATTCGCAATTTTTTTTAATTTTATATTTTATTTGAAAAACAATAAATAACATTAAAAAACAAAAAAAAATGCAAATACTACTCCATTTTACCTTACTCCAATGCCGTGGGTGTCATTTTAGGTTGCTTGGAATTTTCTTTTGGGCTTCCTGGGTGTCATTTTGGCCTCCTTGGATGTCGTTTTCAAATAGCTTGCATGCTCATGGGTCATTTGTGAATGAATAAAAAGTGTTCACTCTTTTTTTTAAACACGTGGACATGTGCACGGCCATACACGCGTGCATGTCATTAAGGGCACATGTGCACTCCTATTGTCCACATTGAAAATTCAATGTGGAGGTTCGCCATTGCCGAAGCAGGAATGTGTGCACTCATCCAAGTGTGCATGCATGTTCCTATTTCTTTTCACTAGCGTGCTCCCATTGCATCATAATTGGGTAGCAGCTTCTTGCGGGAACCTTGTAATGTCCCAAAAATTTGAAAAAAAAGTAGGATAATTAATTTCTACCTATTCTGGACATTAATTAATCTTCTATGGAATATGTCGGTAATTGTTTTCTAATTCGAAGTGCTGTAAGCTTTCCTTACCATTTCTATATGTTTTCCTATTTAGTTACTAATGTAATTATGTACTATGTTTATTTTACTTGAACTGGTTTAAAATATTACTCAGTTTATTGATTACTATTTATCATGCATGTGTGTATGCTCGTTCAGTTATATCTTACTTCCTAGTTATAAGTTTTGTTCATTGTTTATGGAAATTCCTAGCTTATCTTTAACTATCAAGGGGTGGAGTGGAGGGATTTATATCCCTTGTGGGACCACTTATATAGGTAACTTGTTCTACCTACTATTATAGGGTTTACATAGTTCATGTTGAACTAATACAAACTTCTCCTTTCTTTGTGCAGGTTCATTAGATGGTGAAATATTGCTACGACAGCTAGACTTGAAATCCTACGACATGCTACCCACTCTACACTATCCTGTGCCTATCAAAGACACAAAGGACTAAAGTCATGGTCTAACTATTCCTACTGTTATTGTTTACGTTATTGTCTATGCAGAGTTGGGTTTTGTAAGGCCTGAATCTTCATGGTTGACATTATTATTGTGGATTGAGACTATGATCATTTTTATCCCTTTGCTATGTATTTCTAACATATAATTTGGAATGTGTTAATTCCTAAGGTTATATGCTTAAGTCATAAGACTTAACCAAAATTATATTAAAGTTTGTAAATATTATGGTTTAAATGGTAAGCCCTTCATGGCATGTTCCATATTCCATGAAACCATGGCTTAGCTATGAAACGAGGGTTTTGATGGGGGTTTTATTAAAAAATCACATTGTTGGGGTTTGGACTATATGCACGTGGGTAAACATTATGTCGATGGTGGTGGACAGGGTGGCGCAATTAATACTCCTTGGGATGGGGGCGAGGAATGAACTAGCCTAAGCTTGGATCTGTCATGGTTTGGGATTCTTTTGGTTTGCTGTTGTGGGTTGTTTTCACAGTTTCTCTCCTTGGTTTCATCTTGGCATGGAGGAACAGGCTCACCCTGCGCTTGGAAGGTATGCTCTCTGTCTGGTTTTGTAGAGCTTACTATTTTTTGCTTCGGGTGGAGGTTTTAGCATACTTCTACTAGTTATCTGTTTCCAATTGCAGGCGATAGGGGGGCTTCCATTTGTAGGTCATGGTTGTTTACAAGACCGTCTATGATACCCTTCCATCAGTATTCCCTTCAATAGCTTAGGCCATTTACCTCTGTGTGTAAATATTTAGCAAAGCTTTGAGCCCTATGTAGAAAGGGTTAATTTTGTGAATATTTGGTTATGGATTCAATTGTATGGATCTTTTTTGTTAATGGGCATCTAGAGATGCGTGTGTAAATATGATTTTGGTGATGGTTTAAGTGTGGTGCCTTTGGACCATGTCTGTCCAGATGAGACTCGGCTCTGTAATCATTTTTGGTTTTGTAATTTAAACATATGGTTTGATAAATTAATGGAATTTATGCGTTTTGGTTTTAAATGATGGGTTTGAACTATGGAAGTGCCATTGCTTGCAATGGAACCCTTGTCGAATCATGACTTGTGTGTAGTTTTACTTGTAAAGGTTTATTCTATGCGATATATGGTTAATTATTGTGATGGACATAAGGATGGATTACTATTGAGTATTTGATGTTTATAATTCATGGCTGTAGCATTGTTGATAGTAGGGTTAATAGATTCCTTCTCTCTATTTGAAATGGTTTGGGTTCTTGTTTTTAATGGTTATTACGGTGGGGTTTTACCTCTTGGCCAACATCCATAATAAGGAAACGGAACATGTAAAATATATTGTATTATTTAATGTGGAACATCGACAGTGTTGTGATTATGGTTTTTAAGATGGGGTTTATAGTTGATCTTTGCTAGATACGGATCGACCCTCATGTGAATATGCATCATGTGTAATAATTGATGGATAATAATTTAACTCTATTAGCATAGTTTTTATTTGATCTATGTGGAACCTTGTATGGCTTTACAATGTTGATGTTTTACAAATAGAATCCTACATAATTTGATTCCTGACATGTTTTTGATATAGTTTTTTTTTGTAAAAAGGTGAGCCTATAGGATTCGATCCTCGGATGTCAAATGCGTGGATTGGTGGTTCAATACCATGTGTGTTTGTGATTTCGTTTTGGAAGAGATTCCAACAGGATTTGATCCTAGATCTTTTTAAATGGATATGTTGTTTAAGAGTTGGTTTGTATTATGTATAAGGTTGATTCTTAGCTTGGTAGTAGATAGTAGAAATATTTGTTATAATAATCATTCCTACGGCTGGACCTTAACAGGTCTCGATGGTTGCCATGCTATGTAGATAATTTTATAAAATGGAAGTTATTGTGCGGGGTTTGTTTAATAATTATCTTCATTATGTTATTTGGTAGGTTTAAACGTGTTAACTATGTTTATCTTGTTTATGCTATAATGGTTTAAGTTTCAGCAACAGTATTTAATTTGTATTTTATGCATAGTGTTTAAGATACATCTATATGTAATAGTTTCGATAGTTAAAAATAACAAGCCTGCAAGTAATATGAAATCTGCCCGCAGTGGAAGATGTTTAATTAGATAAAATATTTGTTTTACTTTTGTATATAAGTTTGAAAATGATAAAAAATATAGATAACCTATATAATCTGAACTTTATTAAAACCAATATGCTCTTTAGAGAAGACTAAAATTAACATGTAAATGATGAAAGAATAATCCAGAAAATAATAGAGACAAAATCCTCCTATGGTTTTGAAAACTGATAAGACTATAGGTGACATTCTATCATTACAAACATGAATAATATCTATATTTCCCTAACTATAATATAATGTTTGAGTAAATAAAATAACCTAGCTATAGCAAACAGATACTATTTATCCTCCCGGAATTTAATCTCTTCATTTTAATAAAACAACCTGTGTAAATTATAAGGGAAATCAAGAAACCTCATACCTGTAAGTTGAATCTATTTTAAAGGCTGGAAACCATGTACACTCAAACACCCAACATTAACAAGTACATAGACAGTTCTGACCTCTGTTCATATAACATAATAAATTGGGAACTACCATGTTCCACCCAACCATGACCTGAAACCATTCTTGGTTTCAATCCGGATCCCCCCGAGCTCGTTCCAACATGCAGTAGCTTAGAGCTCATAAGGTAAGGCTTCCCTATCTGGGATAATAGGTTCTGTATCAGTTTCCTTTTCCTCTTAGGAAAAATGTTCTCCAAGAATTCTCTTGAGAATGATTAGGTAGAAATTTTGGAATAAATCAAAATATCCCCAAGCCTCTCTTTGGATTGGGTATTTATAGACATAATTTTCAGGAAAAGGGGAAGTTAAATCAAGAATCATTTTTTTTCTTGAAATAACCCTTTTTACTTTATTTAGGCAATTTTAATATTTATTTAAATTTAACTTAGGAACTTTTGATTAGTTCTTACTTTGACTCTGGTAGGTATTTAATATTTAATTCACATTAGTAGTAATAATAATATATATATCCTTTCATTATTATTCATAATTACTAGTATTATTACTTGTACTTACTCTTTTATACATATTATGTATAAAATATATATTCATATGTATCTTTGTTAATATCTTTACTTTTAGGCATCATATAGCATGATCCCTAATCACATGACAGTCTTGTTTTTAGCTTATAGCCACTTCTTTATTAAGGCCTCTAGGTAGGGGTTAGGTCAACTAGGTTAGGCAACTCTAAACCTCCTTTCATGTTGGATTCCCTCATATAACATGGTAGTTCTTTAGTACTTGACGAGATACAAAAATTTGAAATTTGATTTAAGCACTTAAAAATAAGGTAGATGCAATGAATGTTTTATCAGAGTCGTTTTCACTCAACATATTATTTTTTTAGTAACTCCTAGCGTTTATCCAGAGCCCATACTCAACGCTAAGAAACAGGGATTTCCAAACTTAGTGCGATTCCAAAGCTCCTCACTCAACACTAATGCTAGGATGTATTTGTAGGATAGACCTAGGGATACACTAGCCAAGGATCTGATGCTCCAGAGCTTATGCTTAATATCAACTTGGAATGCTCCAGGGCTTATTCCTGACACTTCCAATTCTTATATTTTCATGTTCTTCAAAGCTTCCTATTCAACACAAAGGTTTCATAACTCATGTGCTCCAGAACCTCTCGCTCAACACAAACATTAAAATACTCATGAGCTCGAGAGCCTCTCACTCAACGTAAACATTAAATACTCATGTGTTACAGAGTGTCTTGCTCAAGATAAATAATCAAATACTCATGTGTTCCAGAGCTTCTTGCTCAACAAAAACCATCAATACTCATGTGCCTCAGATCTCGTGCTCAACACAAAACATCTTATCAATTATGTGCTTCAAGGTCCACGCGCAACACATGAAATTATATACATAAAACATATGCAATTGGCTTATGGCTAATGTATCAAACAAATCATCATGTTCATGTGCAGTGGGGTCTTATGCCCAATATACAAAATAAAACATCAAAGCAACATCATAATCAATGGGGATTATGCCCATAAGTGTTAGGTAAAAAATTAGGGATATTACATTCCTCCTCGCTTAGAACAACACCGTCCCTGATGTTCTAGGGACTCGTAATGAAATCATGAAACAAGGCAGGATACGCGTCTGTCATTATGGCTTTAATCTTCCAAGTAGCCTCATCGAACTCAAAGTGCTTCCATTGAAATTTCAACTGGACTATGGTGTGCTTCCTGAGCTGCACCTCTCTCTTGTCTAGTATATGAAGGGGTTTAGGTACAAACTCCCCTTTAGGTTCCACCTGTAACAAGGACTAATCAATCACATGTTTAGTATCATAAACATATTTATTTAATACGTATGTGTGGAAAAAATTATTAACTCTTATGTGAGCAGGTAAATCTAGTTCATATGTCACTGGCCCTCTCTTGGTCAATATCTGAAAGGGTCCATAAAATCTTGTTGCTAACTTACCACACCTTCCCAAGCTCAATGAGCTTCTTTTTTCTTTTACTTTCAAGTAAACATGGTCACATATCTGATAATCTTTATCTTTTATTTTCTTATTCGTGTAACTCATCTGGCAGTCTTATGATTCTTTAAGGTTTAGCTGGACCTTAGTAACCAATTGTTCTAAGTACTTTAGTAAGTTAGGCCCTCACATGAGCCAATCTACTGAGCTATCTCAAGTAACCGGTGTTCTACACTTCCCTTCATAGAGTACATCAAAGGGACTCATCTTGGTGGAGGTCTGGTATCCTTTGTTATATAAAAACTATGCAAGATGGAGGTAATATTCCAACTTGGTGGGGTTTTTCATGACATACATTATAAGCATGTCCTCTACAATCTAGTTCACCCATTCTATCTGCTCGTCAGTCTATGGGTGGTAAGCAGTACTAAATTTCAATGGAATCTTTAATCCAGAGAATAAGGATCTCAAAAAATTCCTGGTAAAATTTATATCTCGATCTGAGATGATTGCCTTGGGTATACCATGCAATCTAAATATCTCCTTGAAGAAGATGTCAGCAATGTGTACTTCGTTCTAGGTGGACCTCAGTGGAATGAAGTGCGCTGCTTTTGACAAATTGTCAACTACTACACAGATAGAATCATTTTGATTCTTAATATTTGGTAGACCCATGATAAAATCCATACTAATAACCTCCCACTTCCATTCCATAATGGGTAAGGGCTGCACTGACCCCGAACGATGCTAGTGCTCAGCTTTGAGCAGTTGCCTTTAACTTAAGCCAGAAAAAATGTTTCTTTACTGTGGATATCATGTTTTGATATCCCATATGCCCCTAGTAGGATGTCTAATGAAATTCCATGAGGATGCTGGACCTGACGTCCCCTCCTTCCAAAATGTACAATCTTTCTTTGGGACACAATAGTCTCCTTTCATCTACATTGTACCCTTTTTGTTGCTGAAACAAACTGTCCTATTGGACCTTCTTGAGGATTTCAACATAGAAAGGGTCAACTATGTTGGTCATTCTAATCGTCTCGTGTAAATATGAATTGGTTTGACTTAAATTCAGCTCATATATCATATGATCTTGTCGGATTAAAGAATCAACAATTTTGTTCTCGTTTCCCTTTATATGCTTTAGCTCCAAATGGTACTCGCTAAGGAAATCCAACCATCTTCCCTTCCTAGCATTCAGATATGGTTGCTCAAATAAATACTTCAAACCCATATTGTTTGTTTTCAGAAGAAATTTCTTCCCCGTGATGTAGTGCCTCCACATCTTCAAGGCGTGGATGATGGCTGCTAGCTCAATATCATGGGTAGTTCTTCTTGTCTTCTTTTAACTTTAACAATTCATAATAGATCGCGCAATCGTTCTGCAATAGGATTCCTCTGATCCCTTCCTTTCTTACATCCATGCAAACAATGAAATATCCATTGGGATCCGCAATTCGTAGTATTGGTGTAGTCGTCAAAAGTTGTTTAAGATCCTGAAAAATTTCCTTGCACTTGGTTGTCCATAAGAACTTGTTCGCCTTCTTTTCCAAAGTGATCATGGGACATATTATCCTCGAAAAGTTCTCAATGAACTTTTGGTAGTAACTGGATAATCCCAAAAAGTATCTAATGTTGGTGACACTAGTAGTGGTAGGCCAATCCTCTATGGGTTTAATATTTTTTGGGTCCACAGCTATCCCCTTTTCGGAGATTATGTTATCCAAGTACTGTATTTTTGGTTTGTAAAAATCACATTTACTAAACTTGGCGTAGAGCTGGTGTTTCCATAAAACTTGTAGCACTATGAAAAGATGCTCCTCGTGTTCCTCTTTACTCTTCGAGTAAACTAGGATGTCATCTATAAATACCAAAACAAATTTATCTAGGTATATACTGAATATATTGTTCATCATACACATAAAGTGAGTGGGTGCATTGGTCAACCCGAATGGCATCACTACAAACTTGTAGTGGCTGTACCTTGTACAAAAGGCAGTTTTATGAATATCATCATCACGGATCTGTACCTAATGGTATCAATATCACATGTCGATTGTTGAAAAGATATCAGCTCCTCCTACTTGATTGAACAAGTCATTGATCCTAGGGAGTGGATATTGATTCTTGATGGTCATATTGTTAAGTTGGCAGTAATTGATGCACATATGCATTGTAATGTCCTTTTTATTTATGAAAATTATCGATGCTCCCCAAGGGTATAAACTCAATGTAATATATCCCTTCTTAATAAACTCCTGCAACTGCAATTTGAGCTCCACCAACTCTGGTTCGCTCATGTAGTAAGGGTATTTTTAAGCCGAAACTAACCTCGGTGTCAGTTCTATGGAAAAATCTAGGTCTTGTTTCAGTGGTAATACTGGGATTTCCTCAGGAAATACGTCTGTGAAGTCTACAAGAACTGGAAAGTCCTCTATGTGTTGTTCTTTTTTAGCTTCTATGTCCTAGATGTTCACTGTAAACATTTTGCATCCTTTCCTAATGCACTTCTTTGCTTGTAAAACAAATATCTTCCTTACGAAAACTTTCTTAGTTATGCCTTGAATCTTTACCTGATTCCCTTAGCTATCTGTACACAATATTGACTTGTGTAAATAATCGAGCATGACATGGTGTTGTTACAACCAGTCCATGATGATAAGTATATCATATGATCATAAGGGTAGGATGTTCAAGTTTATTCTAGCAGGAAAACCATTGAGGTTTACCTCACAATCTCTAACTACTTTAGAAACCTTTCATTTCATACCCATGGCTAATTACGCCAGCTAGGGTTTCTCATGTTTAACTTTGTCTAGTTTACATACATCAACACTTTTAGGAGATACATAGCTTCAGAAAGCACTAGGGTCAATTAATATTTAAATAGATTTTTTAGAAACTTTACCTTCTATCTCAACCATGGTAGCCTAATGGTTTACCTGTCGTCCATCCGAGATTGCATAAGTCCATGGTGTTCCAGCTATGTTCTCTACCGTTGGTTCTTCTTGTAAGTTGTGTAAGAGTCCATTGGTCTTGTTCTTACAGTCTCAAGCATAATGGGGCCCTTGGAATTTCTAGTATTTGATTTTTAGCAGGGAAACATTGCATCCCCCATTTGCTGCTGGTTCAGTATCATTTGGAGCTAGTACAAATGGGTTCGTACATGTCTTGTTGAAGTTCTTATTGGATAGAAAACTATTGTTCTGTTTTCTGTAAGGCGATGGGTTGAAACTCGGTTTATGGTTTTTGAGAAGGTCCTAGACCTGTCTCTACTTTTGTTGACTTTCTCTTTCCTTAGTTGTCCATGCTCATAGAAAAGCCTAGATTTTTGAAAGGTGGTGTCCAATGTTTTAGGCATGTCAAATTCAATCCTGTCCCTAAATATGGGAATAAGACATCCTAAAAATTGTTGTATTTTCACTTTCTCATCCTTTATGTATGCAACATAATGTAACAGATCCAAAAATATTTTAATAAAAGCATCGATAGTCATGGAAACCATTCTTAACTCGTGAAATTATTTCACCTACCTGTCGAAGAATATCTTAGAGATGTATTTTTTGTGAAAAATTTTGCTAAATTTACTCCATCCTATCTCTTTTACCTCATCTTTCTTGGTATGAATTAGGTATCTCCACCATATAGCTGATTTTCCATTTAAATTATAGATGGATAGACACACTTTCATCTCACTCGAGTAGTTGTGTACTCGAAACTATTTTCTCATACCGAGAATACATTCTTCATCTTTTTCCCCGGTGTTCATCTCCCTTTCATAGGTTGGGGCTCTTATCTTTTTGAACTCTCCCTAGAGGTTGTCATCATTCCTCTATTTCTTTCTACAAGGAGAAAGGGAATTATCACTAGAAAGATTGTGATAATCTCTTTCTTGAGGTTTAGGGGTATGTTCTTCTTTCCCTTCTTCCTTTGGGTTGTTGGCCCATTTATGACAGAACTCTTTCTTAAAATTTTTGGTCGAATGAGTGGGTTTTCCATGTGGTCTTCCTCCCGTCATGTTCGGCAACAAGGATTCATTAATTTCTTGTTGTTTTTTTCTTTCATTCATGTTATCATACTTGAAACTTTGTAAGTCTTCTTGAAGACTTTGTGTGATTTTCAGTATATCATAATTTAATTCAACCACCAGTTCTTCTTCCCGTGTGGGGGTATTTAGTTTCCCTTGTCGGCTGTTGTCTTCTTCGGCGTTCAAGATCTGAACTTTTCTTGAATCCTACAAGTTAAAATTTTAATAATAGGAAACTTTTTTTTTAGTTAACAAAATATCAAAAAACATACTTTATTTTCTGCAACGAATGTTTGTCACACCCATTAACTCTCTTAGTGTTGAAACTAGGCTCTGATACCACTTGCAATGTCCTCAAAATTTGAATTTTTTTTTTGTAGGCTAGTTAATTACTACCTATTTTGGACATTAATTCATCTTATGTGGAATATGTCGGTAATTGTTTTCTAATTCAAAGTGTTGTAAGTTGTCCTTAACATTTTTATGTGTTTTCCTATGTAGTTACTGATGTAATTATGTACTATGTTTAGTTTACTTGAAATGGTTTAAATTATTACTATGCTTATTGATTACTATTTATCATGCATGTGTGTATGCTCGTTTAGTTATATATTACTTCCAGGTTATAAGTTTTGTTCATTGTTTCTAGAAAGTCCTGGCTTAATTTTAACTGTCAAGGGGTGGAATGGAAGGATTTGCATCCCTTATGGGACCACATAAAGAGGTAATTGGTTCTACCTGTTGTTATGGGGTTTACTTAGTTCATGTTTGGCTAATGGAAACTTCTCCTTTCTTTGTGTAGGTTCATTAGATGGTGAAATCTTGCTACGACAGCTAAACTTGGCATCCTACAACATGCTATCCACTCTACACTATCCTATGCCTATCAAAGACAAAAAGGACTAAAGTCCTGGCATAAATATTCCTACTCCTATTGTTTATGTTATTGTTTATGCAAAGTTTGGGTTTGTAAGGCCTGAATATTCATGGTTGACATTATTATTGTGGATTGAGACTATGATAATTTTTATCCCTTTTCTATGTATTTATAACAAATAATTTGGAATGTGTTAATGCTTAAGGTTATAGGCTTAATTCATAAGACTTAACCAACATTATATTAACGTTTGTAAATATTATAGTTTAAATGGTAATCCCTTCATGGCATATTCCATATGGCATGAAACCATGGCTTAACTATGCCAACGAGGGTTTTGATGGGGGTTTTAATACAAAATTACATTGTTTTGGGTTTGGACTATATGCATGTGGGTAAACATTACGTCGATGGTGGTGGATAGGGTGGCGCAATTAATACTCCTTGGGATGGGGGCGAAACGAACCCTAAGCTTGGCTCTATCATGGTTTGGGATTCATTTGTTCTGCTACTGTGGGTTGTCTGCAAGGTTTGGCTCCCTGGTTTCACCTCGGCGTGGAGGAACAGACTCACCTTACGCTTAGAAGGTATGCTCTCTGTCTCATTTTGTAGTGTTTACTATTGTTTTCTTCGTGTGAAGGTTTTAGCATACTTCTAATAGTTCTCTGTTTCGAATTGTAGGTGATAGGGGGGATTCCATTCATGATACCCTTCCATGGGTAAGCCCTGCAATAGCTTAGGCTTGTTACCTCTACATGTAAATATTTAGCAGAGCTTTGAGCTCTCCATAGAAAGGGTTAATTTTGTGAATATTTGGTTATGGATTCGACTATATGGATCTTTTGCATTAATGGGAATCCATAGATGCATGTGTAAATATGATTTTGGTGATGGTTTAAGTTTGGTTCCTTTGGTACATTTCTTTCCAGAAGAGACTCGTCTCTGTAATCGTTCTTGGTTTTGTAATTTAAACATATGGTTTGATAAGTTAATGGAATTTTTTCATTTTGGTTATAAATGATGGGTTTGAACTATGGCATTGTCATTGCTTACAATGGCACTCTTGTCGAATCGTGACTTGTGTGTAGTTTTACTTGTAAATGTTTATTCTGTGTGATATATGGTTTATTATTGTGATGGACATAAGATTGGCTTACTGTTGTGTATTTGATGTTTAGAAGTCGTGGTTGTAGCAGTGTTGACAGTAGGGTATAATAGATTCCTTCTATGTATTTGAAATAGTTTTGGTTCTTGTTTTTAATGGTTATTATGGGGGGGTTTTACCTTTCTTCCAAGAGCCGTAATGAGGAAACATAACATGTAAATTCTATTGTATGATTTAATGTGGACCATTGATAGAGTAGTGATTATGTTTTTTAAGATGGGGTTTATAGTAGAGCTTTGATAGCTACAACTCAACCATCATGTAAATACGTAGCCTGTGTATAAATTGATGGATAATAATTTGTGCATTTAGCTCTGTTAGAGTAGTTTTTATTTGATCTATGTGGAAACTTGTATGGATTTACAATGTTGGTGTTTTACAAATCGAATCCTACAGGATTCGATTCTTGGCATGTTTTTGATATAGTTTTTGTTTGTAGAAAAGGTGAGCCTATAGGATTTGATCCTAGGATTTCGAATGTGTGGATTGGTAGTTCAATACCGTGTGTGTGTGTGTTTTTTTTTTGGTAGAGATGCCAACATGATTCAATCCTGGATCTTTTTAAATGGATATGTTGTTTAAGAGTTTGTATTATGTATAAGGTTAATTCTTAGCTTGGTAGTAGATAGTAGGAATATTTTTTATAATAATCGTGCCTACGACCGGACCTTGATAGGTCTCGATGGACGGAATGTTATGTAGATAATTTTATAAAATGGAAATTATTATTTGGGGTTCATTTAATAATTATCTTTGTTATGTTATTTGGTAGGTTTAAATGTGTTAACTCTGTTTATCTTGTTTATGCTATAATGGTTTAATTTTTAGCAATAGTATTTAATTTGTATTTTATGCATAGTGTTTAAGATATAGCTATATGTAATAGTTTCGATGGTTAAAAATAATAAGCCTGCTGTCAATATGAAATATTCCAGCAGTGGAAGATGTTTAATTCGCTAAAATCTATGTTTTACTTTTGTATATAAGTTTGACAATGATAAGAAATCTAGCTAACCTACATAATCTGAACTTTATTAAAACCAATATGCTCTTTAGAGAAGACTGAAATTAACATGTAAATGATGAAAGAATAATGCATAAAATAACAGAGACCAAATCCTCCTATGGTTTTGAAAACTGATAAGACTATTGGTGACATTCTATCATTGCAAACATGAATAAGATCTATATTTCCCTAACTAGAATATCATGTTTGAGTTAGTAAAATAACCTGGCTATAGCAGACATATATTATTTATCCTTCCAGGATTTAATTTGTTCATTTTAATAAGAAAACCTGTGTGAATTATAAAGGAAATCAAGAAAAATCATACTGCAAGTTGAAGCTATTTTAATGGTTGGAAATCCTGCACACTCAAACACCCATCATTAACAAGTACATAGACAGTTTTGACCTCTTTTCAGATAACCGAATAACTTGGGAACTACCACGTTCCACCCAACCATGACCCAAAATCATTCCTGGTTGCAATACAGATCCCCTCGAGCTGGTTCCAACATGCAAGTAGCTTAGAGATCCTAATGTAAGGCTTCCCTATCTGGGATAATAGGTTCAGTATCAGTTTCATTTTCCTCTTAGGAAAAATGTTCTCCAAGAATTCTCTTAAGAATGATTACGTAGAAATTCTAGAATAAATCCAAAGATCTATAGACATGCTTTTTAGGAAAAGAGCCAGTTAAATCAAGAATCATTTGTTTTCTTGAAATAACCCTTTTTACTTTATTTAGGTAATTTTAATATTTATTTAAATTTAACTTAGGAACTTTTTACTAGTTCCTACTTTGACTCTGGTAGATATTTAATATTTAATTCACATTAGTAATAATAATAATATATATATCATTTCATTATTATTCATAATTACTAGTATTATTACCTGTACTTACACTTTTATAAAGATTATGTATAAAATATATATTCATATATATCTTTGTTAAATTTTTTACTTTTAGGCATCATATAGCATGATCCCTAATCACAAGACACTTTTATTTTTAGCTTATAGCCACTTGTTTATTAGGGCCTTTAGGTAGGGGTTAGGTCAACTAGGTTAGGAAACTCTAAACCTCCTTGCATGTTGGATTCCCTCATATAAAATGGTATTTTTTCAATACTTGATGAGATACATAAATTTGACATTTCATTTAATCACTTAAAAATAAGTAAGATGCGATCAATTTTTTATCAGAGTCATTTTCACTCAACATATTTATTTTTCAGTAACTCCTAGCGTTTATCTAGAGCCCATACTCAACACTAAGAAACATGGAGTTACCAAATTAGTGAAATTCTAGAGCTCCTCGCTCAACACTAATGATAGGATGTATTTGTAGGATACACCTAGGGATACAATGGCCAAGGATCCGATGTTCTAGAGCTTATGCTCAACATCAAATTGGAAATATCTAGGGCTTATGCCCAACACTTCCAGTTCTTATATTTTCATGTGCTTCAAATATTCTTGTTCAACACAAATGTTTCATAACTCATGTGCTCCAAAGCCTCTCACTCAACAAAAACATTAAAATACTCATGTGCTCCAGAGCCTCTCTCTCAATGCAAACATTAAATACTCTTGTGTTACACACCTTCTTGCTCAACAAAAATCATCAAATACTCATGTGCTCCAGAGTTTCTATCTCAACACAAAACATCAAATACTCATGTGCCTCAGAGCTCGCGCTCAACACAAAACATCTTATCAATTATGTGCTTCAGGGTCCATTCCCAACACATGAAATTATATACATAAAACATATGCAATTGGTTATGCCCAATGGATCAAAAAAAATTTCATGTTCATGTGCAATGGGTTCTTATGACCAATATACAAAATAAAACATCAAAGCAACATCATAAGAAATGGGGCTTATGCCCATAAGTGTCACATAAAAAATTCGGGATATTACATAAAACAAGTGACTTAAAAGGTAAATATTTAGATATTTATTTTCCCGGTTATGTAGTAGCAAGTCATTCTTTGGAATATTGGAAGAAATATAACACTATCTTATAATGTTATTTTTCTAGATCTTATTAGCTTAGTTAGGATTTTTATTTGAAATAATAACAAGTACAACAATATGCATAATTTAAAACATGTACACAAGACACAAAGATTTTCACTGGGGAAACCATAAGAGAGAAAACCCTGCAAAATTCCTCAAAATAGTATAGTCACAAATACTATACTATAAGATTAACGAAACCATTAATAAGAAATATTCAACAACTATCTATCTCTCCTCCTTATCTCTTTCTCTCTCATGCGAACTTGAGTGAGTGTGAGTTGTTTATGAATGAGGGAGCGTGCCTCCCTATTTATACCTTTCAAGTGACTAACCTATTACATGACTAGAGCCGACCTCTTACCCTAACATGGATGACTTCTCGTAGAGAGACTCCAAAAATACATTACCTGATGTTACAATGGGTAGTATCTCCCTGAATTACAATGGAGGTTGTACCTCAAGGTTTATACACAACTAAGTGACATCTCGAAGGGAGGTAAACACATTTCTGATGGGGGTACAATAACATAGAATGATAATATACATAAAAATATCTTTTGAAGTTATAAATACATGAACACTCCCTCTTAACTAGGAAGGTATTCTCTCTCTTCCATAGTCATGCACACATCTGGTCAAGTCATCATCATCGAGTCATCATCGTAGCTTCTAGCATCATCATCTTCTTATCAATCATCGAATTTTACTATTTGTCATCGAAATTTTCTACAGATCCAACCCTCTTTCATGTTGGGTGTAGGACTATTCCTCCTCCAGGTATTCTTCACATCTATAATAAATCCATCACATAGGAACAATCCAGGACCTTCTTTACATTTCCATGAAAGTAACTCACATATCCTACCTTTATCTCGTCGTATTGAGATCATATCTTTTGTCCTACATAAAACATAAAAAAAACACATAGAGTACAACCCAGATGCAAACCACATGTGTTCTATCACCATAGTAGTATGTTGGGATCTTTCATGCCATCGAGACAACCTGTAACATCCACTATGCATGAATCACCTAGGAGAACACTAAGTACATTATGTCTCTCCATGGTCAACCTGCATTCTACTAACATAGGAGAAATTCCTAGGTGCACCTCAAGTTCCTTGTGACCTTATAATCTACAACATGGGAACACACACATATATAAATATATATGTAACGTCTGCTTACAACTGAACAACCTGCTACATTGGGCCTTTTATGTTATGTTTCCTCCTTTCACACACCCAGGGTTAAGCACAACATAAATATTCAGGATTCTAGGTGTGTCCTTGGGGGAAAGTCTCGATTCAAGTACTATCACTTGATCTTGACTCCTCCATCTAGGAAAAATTCCTAACGAATCCAACGGGGATGGTCCCTAAGAAAGAGTTCAACTAAGGCTCTTTATACTTTAGTTTTTAATGACAAAATTAAGTTGTTTTAGGAGTTTTTTGGTAAATGATTATGTCTTAATATTGATGCAAAACTATTTAAACATTCAACCACATATTTGCAAAACTGATAATTAGATGAAAATAAGATTTCTATGTACTCAGATCAGTGCCAAATGGATTAAAAAATGTTGTTGAAAAGGAAATGTTTTGCAATGTGTCTTGGTCATTTTTAATTATTAAAGATGAATTGATTTAAGGGAAGGGGGTTCTCAATATACTTATGAATTACTAAGAATATGTCTGGAGAGATGAAAAAATTGGTTCCTCACTAGAAAATGTGGGCTAAATCAGAGTCTCTGAGAAGTTGTTCAACACTACACCAACTAGGGTGTAGCCTAACTATATCTCCAGGGCACTATTCAGTGGTTACCACTTCCTTTGAGAAATTTTCCCAATAGTGTCAAAAAATGTTGTGCCATATTTTCACAATGTTTCGAAGGTTGTTTATTTAATTACTGTGAATTAATTATTTAGATGTGAAGAAATGATCAGTGCGCATTCCTTCTTTTGATTATCCCAAAACTCAGGGAGAACCTGTGATTGGCAAGAGCATACAACAAAATGGAAAAATGTTTGTTCCAATTGTATACTGAAGCAAAAATATTATGGCAACAAATAAAAACTAAATCCTAAAAGAATCCACAAGCTATGTGTCACTTTCCGATCATCCACCAATAATCGCCAAGAAGCCTTTGGTTGGTGGAGAGAACATACTTCGTAGCAACGAGCGAGGGAACAAAATTATTTAAAAAAGTTAAAATATGGAAATGAAAAGAAATAAAATAAATAATACAACCTTCATATAAAGTGGATTGTGTGCATATAGTTGTTAGAAAAAATCAAGCGATGAAAGAGACACTACCAATACCCTAAGGGGAAAAGAAGTGTGGGCGTTGTGTATCCCACTTGCTTTCTTTATTAATTATGATTAAAATATCATAAAAATGAAATTAAAAGGTGTCTTAGAACCTATAAAATAGGTCTAAATACTTATACAAATTTATGGACTGAAGGGGAATGGCGAAGAAGGGAAAATTGAGGGTTTTTGGGTGTCTCGGGAGACCAAAAACTCAAATTTTACGCAGATCTTCCTCCTCTTTTTATTTGAACGTGCTGAAAACAACAATTTAAATTATTATAATATGATGGAATGAATTAATAAAAGATAAAAACTAAAACTAACTTCAATACTTGCAAAAGATTGGAAAAATTTACTAGTTTTTAGAGCACTGAAAGGACAACTTTAGATACAGTAAAAGATGATTATTTTTAAGAAATTATAAATATAAATTATATGATATGCTAAATAATTACATTGAAATTATCATAGTTTTAAATCATATCTATGAAATTTTCATATTCAAACTATGTAACCGAAAAAAGGAGAGAGAATTGTTTTGAGAAGATGGAAGACAACGTCAAGCCTCACTTGATATTCCTATGGAAACTTTGGAGACCGTGTAGAAATAAGATAAATCTTGAGATATTTTCAAAAAGGAAGAATATACAACTGAGTTCAACTCCTCCTTTGCAAAAGTAACTTGTAAAACAAATCTATGAGAAATCCCTCCATAACAACTTAGATCTAGTGTATTCAAAAAATAGGAAATGAGAAAGATTTGAAATACAAATGAGTATGAAAAACCACTCTCATATATCTTGAAATAAAAATACTAGTAAGAAAGTTAGAATCATAAATTCCTACTCTATTTTCCTTAGGATGACCTTCTAAGCTAGATCTAATAACAATTTTAAGAAAAAGGAAAAAAACAATTAAGAAATTTAACAATGTCACCTCAAATATTCGCAAGAAATCAGCTCATAACACAGATTGGACCTCCAAAGTATGAAATTTTATTCCTCAATATAGAAACAATACAAAATAGCATAGGTTTCTTGCATCCATCCTAAATCAAGGAGGAGAACCCTGCTTTTATAGCCATCGAAGATCTTCAAGCCCCAGGGGGGCACATTTTCCAAGTGGAGAGGAGGTTTAGGAGGTTGAGATAATGGTGGGAGGAAGGCCTGAGTGTTGGTATGAAGGGCTTCCTCTTCACAGGAGGTGAGTTACATGTCTCAGGAGGCCTCCACCTCTCCAAACCACCTCAACCACATGGAGAATTACGCCCTCCTTGAGGAGAATGCGCCCTGCTTTAGTGGAGAGTTTTATAAAACCTTAGAGAGAAGGTTGGAGATTCTCTCTAGGCTCATAAGTTACCCATACAATATCCTCAACAAACCTTCCACCTTAGAGACAAGTCCTAGACAAGTTTCCTTTTATTTAGGATTGGGGTTTTCTCCTATTTTCCATTTATTTGACCCTTTGAGCCATTTTCGAGAGAAAATCCAAATTAATAATTCAAAATTACTAATTTAACTCTCAAAAGTGGGTTTAGGGATTAATTTATGTCTCTAACTCCAAAAATTAGAATCCTCATGATCCAATTGGATTCCTAGGACCAATTTTATGACCTTTTGAAATATTGCAATTAAAATACACCTTATCGATGATTTTATTAAGAAACTAAAAATTAAAAAATACTAAGGGGGGACTTATTGGATGTTCATGAAACTTTGGACATATGACTAGAATGGTATAATACATAGACCCTAGTATTTGATAAACTTTTTGAGAAAAAAGTTTCCAAAATCACCATCCCGAGTTTGGATGATTTTGAGTGAAAAACTTGAAAATTATATGTCGCTTAAAAAAGCGTAATATAGTTAACAAGGAAAAAAACACTCAAGGATGATGACCTTGATTACCAAGTCTAAGAAGGCCAAGAATTTTGCATAAAAGAACCTCATTCTATGTCATTTATTAGAATTCCCTTGAAAGGGTGTGAACATCCAAAAGAGGCCACAACTAGCCTTGATGAAACCACAGAACTTTCGAGCACCAAGTAAGAACAAGTGTTTTGTTTTGATCCTTATTGGCTCACTTAAAATATCCCCTAGGTGAAAATTAGTGGATAACATCTGGCTCCAACTGTGGGACGTGCCCCATGTTTTATGTTGTGTTCAACGGGTGTTCCTCCATTCCTCCTTCTCATTATCAAATTCCAAGGGAGGCAGTCAAGGAACCAATGATGAATGTTATGTTTGGGACGATGGTACTCCATACTCGTGATGAATGTAATGTTTGGGATACTGATGAATGTAATTTTTGTAGTAATCCACCCAAGGTAGTTTGCTCTAATCTTTGGGATTTTGATTGCTCTAACCTTTGTATGATCTAATATTTATCCCTTTTCTCTAATGTTTGTAGGTTCCTCTAATATTTATCTATTTTCTCTAATCATTGGGATATCCTCTTTGTATTAGCTCAAAGAGAGTGCATGAGGACCCTAGAATTTTTGGTTCTTAAATGAAAACTAAAGTGCATCAATGCCATATACATGTAAATAAATGCCAAAATGAAATACAAGTTGCAGCATAATATACAAAAACTATGGTACATAAATATATGATACAAAACTATGGTACATAAATAATATACAACAATAAGCTATGATACATAAATTATAATAAAAAGAAAAAGGATTAGAAAAAGTCATGAGAATGCCCCCTTGGGCATTAGATAGGATCATTGAAGAACAATTTCAACTATTTCCCATTCACTAGTAAGAGCAATTTTTCTCCTTCCATGGTGTTTAGAAGAAATAAATTTGCACCAGCTACATTGTAGATGATGAATGGCCCCATTTAAAGGCTATCAAACTTCACATTTTTTCTTGTCTTCTCCCTCTGTTTATCCCATAATAACACTATATCACCAATATAAAAAGACATCAGTTGTCCAGACTTGTCAAAAGTTCTTTTAACCTTCTCCTGGTTCATGATACTTATGTTAAGATAATTGCTTTCATTCTCATCTAGCTCAATGATCTAATTGATCCTGTTAGGCATGGAATGCATATATTTTTACGAGTGGTTAAAAATATTTAGGAAATTGATAACTATCTAATATTCTATATAATGGTTGAAAGAATACAACTGTTATTGGTTTGTTCATGCATGCAACCTATAATTGAGAATACAATGTGAATGAATGATAGAGAGTATTTTCAGATGTAACATGTCTATTATTGATTAATGTGTTATCATGCCAATGTGTTTGTGTTGAATTATGCATGAATTTTATATAATCTTTGATGTTGTGGTAAATGTCTATAGGTTATGGTGAATGTAATGTTGTTTACTACTTTTGAAATTTATTCTTATTACAGTCTAATTAATACCTATGAGATTCTACGACAAGTCCTTACCCTTCTGAGTATTGAATTATTCAATTCTCATATGGGTGTTATTGGTAAGGGTTTATAACCCATGGTCTAAGTTGGTTCTGATACATGGTGTGGAATACTTTATTATTTCATGACCTCATCAAAATGGAAGCACAAGAATTATTCTTGCAAGTGGTAATAGTAGGAGTATGTTATGGAAATGTATTTGAATTAACTATCTTTAGGTTTAGGTATTATAAACATATAAAATATTTCTAGTGAACAAGAAGATAGTTATTGGAAGGAGCTGGGAGTGAAAAAACTTTAGTGGTAGAAGTAGATGACAAGGACCCATGGTAGTTGATAATCTCTAATGAAAAATAATAGAACCAAAGTATTGCAGGAGGTGAAATTATGCACATGATAAGAGATTTGCATAATTAGAATATTTTCCTTATACTAAATACTACAACATATTATGTGTTCTTGATATTAAAAAAAGAAGCTAGATGATCAAGTTTAAGGGGAGAATCATTGGAGTATATTTTTCCCAATGGTGGTGACATATGATTCATGGATACTCAAACTACATGTGCAGTTGTGTTAATAAAAAAGATATTGAAGTATATTTGTTCAAAGTTTCAAATGCTAGTTCACTATAGTTTCATAGATATGAACTCTAGAAATAAAGGGTTCGAGATGATCCTAAAAGCATCTTCAAATAGATTATGGAGCAAGTCTAAGGTATATTATGAATCATATTATTCTCCATTTTTAGAGATATGTGTTGTTTGATAGAAGAGTTCATATTGGCATAGATCAAAACACAAAAGTAAGTACTAGCAACAATACATGCAGAAATAATAGTAGTAGTAGGATATTAGTGTCTCTAGTAGGTTGATGTCTATATATTACTTAGTTGGTTCTCAATTGTGGAGATTGGTATCCCTAGTAAGTTGGTTCCCGTATCTTCCTAAGTTGGTGCTTAGTTGGAGGGATTGGTGCCTCATGTATCTTAGTGGCTACATCAATTGGTAAATATAAGTTTCTATCGCTTTCAATTGAAAGGAATTCAGTTTTATATATTGTGTATTGTGATTTGATCTTATGTGTATTTCCTATTTCAGAGTGAATCAATGATTGATGCATGTTTAAATAAAGATAAATTATTGTATAGTGATTCACCCTCTCTTCGCAGTGTAAACATTAGTCCAACATTTTCATCATCATTTTGACAACCAACCATACATATATAGACACATCATGACTTTTGTACATTGTCATACTCTACTTGTCTTCTCAATCAACCGCCCAATCACTCATAGTTTTCCATTGAAAAACCTTCATAATTTTCCACTAGAAAATCTTCCTAATGTGTGTACACATCTAATTACACGCAATCATGTATATTATTTTGAATATATAGATCAATTTATTGAAATCATGGACTTCCATAAAATAGTTGCACCCTCTTAGATTGACTATAATTTTTTATTTTCTCCTCTATAATCCTTGTAATCTTGTTTTTCTCAAAAGTTACTTTTCCATTATATGTACGTGTGTGTGTATCTCTCTCTCTCTCTCTCTCNATCATTAGTAACTTAAAACTCATATTTTGACCATGATGAAATACCACTAAAATTTTCGCTACCATCAATCTCAAGCACACTACTGAATAGGGAAGAGAATCATAAGTGAAGAAAAAGAACTAATTCTTGGAAAGAACAAGAATCATAACTGATTATAAAGTATATTCCCTCTCATTGCAGTAAGGTTGACAAGATCCATGTCCCAATAAATGTGGAAATAGTCAATCCTACATCCCTTTTTGTTGTTGTTGTTGTTATAATTATATCTTGATTAGTTAAAATATAACAACTAGAACTAAAACAAGACTTTACACTTAACGACTCAAGAAATGGATATGGTGCTAGGTATGGAATGGTTGATGCATTAGGGAATATATAACAAAATCCTTGAGTAATATTTCATGGATTTTAATTGGTAAGTCCAATATTACAAATTATTTGGTACTAAAGGGTCCACTCTCCATAAAAGGTGAATTACTAGTAAGGAAAAAAGTGTGTAGAGCACATTCAAGCATACAATAATGGAAAAAAGTAAATCATGCATCTTAGAAGAATTAATGATTCAAATTCAACAAATAGATCCAAATGATTCAAGATATAATTCACATACTACAAAGGAACTCTGCGAATTCCCAAAACAAGAGCAAAGTCAAAGTGCTACACCTAGACAAACATGAAGATGATGCCACTAAGACAGCATACTTAGACAAGAGAATCATATCTATTATTCTTTGATGGAAAATCATCCCTTGATATAATGATAACAACACCACCACCACCACCAATAAATGTATCTATTATTCTTTGATGGAAAATCATCCCTTGATATAATGATAACAACACCACCACCACCACCAATAAATGTATCCTAATGAAAATTTAAAGGGTATATTCCATTTTTCCTCATGACCAATCAATGTATGTAAGTGCACTGTTACAAGTCTCGTCGTAAGTCTCAGTTGAATTGTTAAGGACCCAAAAAAACACATGATGACTTTTCCATTATATAGTGCTCATATAATACTATCACAAGGAATCCACAAAATTTTATGTTGAGGAACCTTCGAGATATGCATGCCACATTTGAGCAACTAGTTAAATCCTTCTAGATCATTTTTCATTTGTTGGTATCCCATTACATCAAGGTCAAAACTAATGGTATTTATTGCCGATCCAATACCACCTATATCACGTACCATATCGATGCGTAGCATTGATGATGTCGCATAGGTAAAGTAGAGTAATAATCACACTTCTCTATCATAATTATAGTCATATCACAATTGAATTCCTTAAAATAAAGTATAGGAATATTTAAATTGTAAAACTTTAACCTTGTCTATGCCTAGTCATGGTACTTGTGCATCATCGTTATTGGGGGAATCTCATGTTTTTGACGACATCATTACATCACTTTCTCATGCCACCATTGAATTTAATCAATTTTCCTTTAACATGAGTAATAGTCAATATGAAAATCATTATACGACATCAGAAACCTAATATTCAACATGGCAATCCAAAAATTACTTATGGTTTTCATCACCTTCCACACTAGGGATAAGGTATGTCCTACCTTGCAACTTACTACTCTTACAATGGATTCAACCCCTCATACAAATGGAAACCCTCAAATATATGTTCCATTGCCTCATATAAGTTCCAAACTAAGAAAATATTATTGTGAACCTTCCTCCCTCCTCCCTACCAACTCAAACCCTTACCTAGTCCTCCATAGAAAATATTGACACCACAAACCCACTTTTCATCATCTAAAATCAAAGTATTTTGACCTATGTGTCCTAAGAACAATATGATTGTACATAGAAAAACCCTCCCAACACTCCACACCAACAAAACAATGGAAACAAGAAGAGCCATGAAAATGAGAACCAAAACGAAAACATGGGCCAATGAGGCAATCATTCAGGAAATGCAAGTAAAAATGATGAGATCAACCCAAATACTAAAAACTAATATAAAAACACAAAGAAACAATGAAATAGCAATAATATCCCATAGGAATGAAAGAAACAATAAGTTCAAACAAACTTTGAGTACACTATTTGTTGTACATATGGGCATTACACCTGGCATTGTCCAAAATTACCCAAAATTTAATGATTATGACGACTAGTGTGTAATTTAATGGATCACGTCCCAATATGAAATAATGAATTCCTATAGGGCCATAATTATCCTCAACAAACCATAGTGTCATGGATTCCACTTCCCCAACAAAATGTATCCACCAAGAAACAAGAGGCTCCAGGATCCTCCCATGCCTCTAGTTCTTCACAAATTAGAGAACCTTCTTTTTAGAACATTTAGATAAACTCCATTGACATTCACCTTCAAATTCACACATGTACACATGAAAAATATGCTAATCCAACCAAAATATACAATAATTGACCCTCTACTAGTGGTATTTAGAAAATATACCAATTCAATTTGCACTCCACACCACATGTATTCAAAAGTTTCATTGTGTTAAACTACACATAACCTACATGCAAGGGAAAAAAATAACAACCTAATTATCAGTGACATGACCTAATCACCATTTACCATCCTAGATTTTGAGGTCCTTCATATATTCCTCTCACAAATGGATGGAGTTAGTATCATCATTGGTAGCTATTACGCATTTGGATTCATAATTAGTGACCTTTGACATAGATAAAGTTTGTCCAATTCTCCCTCCCATAGTTTCATTTAGATTGTTTTCACAATAAAAATTATCATCATCCATCATAGTAGTGTTGATGCAAGGTGTTTCTACTTGTGTAATGTCCACCTCACTCTAGAAGAAGATTGGCATATGCATAGTTGATCCTCTAGACTATCACCCTATGTCATGATGATGAATAACCTTCCCAACCAAAAGCACTTCTACAAAACTTTCATATTGAACTCTTAATAAGAACCATCTTAATTAAAATAAAATAAGTATTTCTTGCATGTTGGAGGCTTCCTCGTAATATGTGGGATGCATGGTATGCTAACCATCCTTGGATGCATCATTATGGAGATACATATTGTACATAACTTATATCCATTTATTGATATGCCTTGGATTGATGCATATGTGGCATGTTCCATCAAGAGGTTGGAAGCTTGAGTGGCTTGGCAACATTGATGAGGAGGTTTGAAGCTAGAGTTTCATTTCATGTATAGTAGGATAACCCATGCAAAGGAGGACAATTGAATATATGATAGGGACCATTGATCCCTATGTAACATGGGAAGATACAGTAGCTTGCATGAAGGGTTGTTATTGACATGAAGATGCTTGTATTAAGAAATGATCATGTAGGTGTGATGGACCCAAAGGTACACATGGATTACGAGGGAGCTCTTGAACAATGGAGCCCTTGAGAGGAGGATCTTTGAACAATTATTGTGGAATTCTCACGTTGAAACCCTTGCTTGATGGATGCGCATAGTTTGGACCTTAACATGTACAATTAGAGTTGAAGTGCTTCACATGTGAACCTATATAGCGATTTGTTATGTTGCTTGTTGTAGACAAAATCCCCTTATTCTCATTTGGCCTCACCTTTTATATAAATAAAGTGAGGAGATATTGTTTCATTCATCATAGTGATCATATACATGTATCAAAGATAGATGTGAGAGCTAGAGAAAACTTCTCTCTTTTCATTGTTGTTAGGATTTCCTTTAATTTAAATTTGATAATAAAAGTTAACATATATGTATAGATATATTTATCTTAATTAAGAGGAGAAATAAAACAAAATTGAAGAGGTAGATTTGTTTGGATAAATTATTAATAAGATTATATAAATATCAAATTAATCAATAAAATATAAAAAAATTATATATATACATACTTATTCATATATATAAAATAAAATAAAATAATTATTGCATATTTTTATATCTATTTAATTGTAATTCTTTACATCTAAGAGGTGCATTTTACAGGTCAGTAGAGGAGAGAAGTGTAACTTCTTAGGTGCTCATCCTCATCTTAACTCATCTTAGAATTGACAAGTATCCTTTATAAAAAATAATTAAATATTGTTAAAAATAATACAAATTAAATTTAGACTATTTAGAATTCCATATATATAAAAGAACATAGATCAGATAAATTAAAACCATAAACATTGGATTACACATTTCCTCAACATTTCTACTCTTAAAAAAGGTATACAACTTGAAACTCCCAATACCTGTGGCCAACTCATCATTGACAACATTTATTACAAAGGGCTCCACAAGAGCATCATGTCACTTACAAGAGTAGAACCTGGGTGGGGTGGATTACACATTTCCTCAACATTTCTACTCTAAAAAAAAGTTTACAACTTGAAACTCCCAATACATGTGGCCAGCTCATCATTCACAACATTTATTACAAAGGGCTGCACAAGAGCATCATGTCACTTACAAGAGTAGAACTGGGAGGGGAAGATCGCATTCATTCCTCCCAACCACCCAAACTACATCCATTTGACAAATAGATCTATGCTGATTATCAAAACAAAGCAAACACACAAATAAAATTTTATCAAAACAAAAACATAATGATATTTATATTTCTACCCTGTATGTAATGAAGTGGCTTTAAGATGAGATACGAGTTGGCAATCATTATTAAAGCTCTAAATTAGTGATCACCATTAACACATAAATACTAAATAATGAGAAGTTAGTTGCTCTTCCACATAAAGCGGATATGAAAGAGAGCCTTCACAGGAGACCCTTAAACACAAAACAGCTCTATCCCTTTCGTTGCATTGGATTCGTTTGCCATTTCCATACAACATACTTGACAATAATAACATTGAGAATCAGAGGGGACCGTTGTATCTTTATCCCAACTGTAATTATTTTAGTCAATACTACTGCAATTCTTCTCACTGTAGACTGAATTTTATGATCTCTGTTCAACTTTCTGCCCACATGAGTTCCTCCTTTTACCATCAGCTTGTATGCAAATGTCAATCTCTTCTTTCACCTCGTGCTGTTTCATATTCATCACCGAGCTCACTCTTCTACTTCTCTTTCCTTTCGTTGGGATCGTTTTGGGAAGTGCTTGTTCTACTTTAGTATTTGATTGACCCAATTCTTTTGCAGGTTCCTTAGAAGTAGCACAATTCTCCTCTCTGTCAAATTTGTGAATGCCCATTCTTTCCTGTATTTCGGAACTGGTGATCTTTTCTTCATCTAGCCTACCCACCTTACTGTTGATAAAATTGTCCCACAACGCAAATTTCCCATCGTCCATCTTTACAAAGTATGGACTGTTGAGCAACGTCCTCCTCACCTGCACTGACAGAGGAAGACCTTCCCCAATTATGTTATTGACATTCCCTAACGTATTAAGTTTGCACCCGGCTTCTCTCACTGTCAATCCAACTTCTTCAGAAAACACCCTCCTTAGGGCTGATTCAAGCACCTGCTCTTTGTTTTTTGATACTTGTAACGCCTCCTTTCCATAAGCTATTGCATTTGTTTTTATATTCCTCGGGGCTGATTCGAGCACATGTTCTGCTTCTGCTACTTGTAACACCTCCTTCCCATGGCCATTTGTTTTCATTTCTGAAAAAATTAGGCAAGGCCATAAGTTAAAACAACTAAATATATTATTAAAATAAATTACAAAAGAAGCAATGGAGTGCCTTAATGTTGCATGAACATTTAACAGTGGCGTACCTGCTCTGCGATTGGCCGCTTGTCTTTTAGATAACATGATTACAACACAACAATAAAATCAAATACAGAGAAGACTTGTCAGCCAATTATTATAATAAAACAAAGAAAACTGAGTGGTTATAACAGCTGCGTATTCCATGCTCTATTTTCTGGCGAGGGATTTCTTTAGGAACAGGAATCTACACGAGATGTGATTATGACCAGAATTTGTTCTGGAAGCTATATTCCCATAATTCTACAATAAAACTGACGAAATAGTGTACTAGTGACAGTTTTGGACATTATTACTACCAAGAACAGAGATAGACTATCACCTGGAGATATCAGTTTTGTTGAAATCGTTTTCTTCATCCTCCACAGGAACCTGAAACTACACAGTTACGCAGCCACACAGAATCATATTCAGTATATACTATTTACTTCGTACCAAAGAAAGCGATCTTCTCCTCACAAATAATCTTAATCTCGTTAATGCGTGACGCCCAAAGATGAAAATTCTAATAATTGATTGAATATAAACTAAGATGGGAATATAGATTCGACTTACCTGCTGCTTTGCCTCTAAAATTGCTTTTGTATCACTGGCGAGATTTGATCCCCTGAGAGATCGCTTCTTCCTCGTCCTGCCACTAATTTGCATAGACTGATCATCCGCTGGTTTGGTGGTGGGTTTTGTGAGGAATCCTTGGACAGACGAGGGAACATCCCATGGAGATTTGTTCAAAGTGGAAACCCTAGGTTTCTCTACCTCCTTCTCCTTGTTGGCCATTTTAAGGAATGAAGGGGTTTGCATTAACTCGACAGAATCGGAGTCCTTATCGTTTGGCTTCGTCACGGCTGCGATGTTTGCTGCATTATGATTCGAGCTGGCGAGGTTTCGCATTACTGGAGTTGGAGTAGGATTGCGGAGTGTATTGGAGATTAGTGCATTAGGAAAAGATGTTTCAACTGCTGGTGCCGCTAGAGGATCGGAAAGAGTAGAAACGAAAGCCGAAGATCGAAAATGCTCTCGAATCCTCATGGCTGCCTGGGTGAATTAATGGGTGATAAGAGAAGAAAGAACCGAGTATTGCGAGCTTGACAATGCAAGAAGAACGATGTCGTTGGTGATGTTGACGTTGTAGGGTTTACAACAATGAGACAGCTCGTTGTGGTATATATTACATTTCAATATAACTCTCGAGTCTTATAAAGGAATTGAAGAAACTGAAAAGTCCAAATCCAAAACCTGCGGTAGACTTAATTTAAAACATATACGGAAAAAGAAAGTCAAACTCCAAAGCCAGTGGGAGTAAATTTCAAAAAATATAATTTTTTTATTGGGCCGAGAGGGGCTCTACAGCCGAGTATGGGAGAGATTAACGTTTCTTTTTATTAATAAAAAATAATTTTTTTAATTATAGGCCAAAATAAATGTCCCCCATAAAAAAAACCTAATATGGGTAGATGTTGTAATCTTCCAACCTAACAAAACAATAAAAAAGTAAAAATTTAATTATCAATAAAAAAATATGGGTGTAGGAAAAAACATAATATGGGGAAGATGTTGTAATGCTTTTACTTAACAAAATAATAAAAAATGTTGGCCTTGCACATGGTTTTTAAACCATGCACATGGTTTTTAAACCATGCACATGGTTTTTGGTTTTAAAACCATGTGAAAGGCCTTCTAAACAACCCATCGTTTTATTGTACATGGTTTAGGAGGGCCTTGCACATGGTTTTAAAACCATGTGCAAGGCCTCCTAAACAACCCATAGTTTTATTGTACATGTTTAGGAGGGCCTTGCAAATGGTTTTAAAACAATGTATGGGGAAATGTTGTAATGTTAGTTCATAACAAAATAAAAAAAATAATAAATATTATATCTAGGCCATAAATAATATTAAATATTAATAATAAAATATTATATGTGGACCTTAAATAAAAAGATGTGTCTTTTGGTTTGAATCAAATCAATGGATAACTATGAAGAGATTTATCCCTTTAGACGCTTGATAGAACCTAGGAATTGGATCTACGGTAAATCCTAAAGAGTTGATAAAAAAACTTGTCTTAAAGAACCATGAGCATTTAACCTTTTTGAATGTACTCGTTGTGAAGTGGGGTGCTCTCCAATTTAGTATAGGGGAGATTGTGTTACTTTAGTCAAGTCTGATATAAATAAAAATTATTAAAAAATAAAATATAAATTAAAAAATATAAACTACATATTGACTTAAAAAAACTAGCATAGATTTATTTTAAACCAGCATCTATCAAGTATGGAGAGATGCAAAAGGTAAAAAAATGTACACCTCAAGAAATTGGATCTCTCTTGGTGCTTGATAAAAAGGGATTTAAAATAGATTTATGCTAGTTATCTTTAATGATCATAATCATCAAATTCCCTATTTATTAACTATTAAATCAAGCTAATTTATTTTCTGTGTATTTTGTATTATTATGAATATTAATAATTAACTTGATTCATTAATTATAGTTTAATATTATTATTAATATTACCTTATTTTTCTATGTCCACTTTCTCATTAATTTTGATTATTTTTTTTCAATATTTTTAATTTATTATTATTTTTTATAAATAGTAAAAACCTTTAACTTGTGAATAGTGAACTTAATACTAAATTATGAACCAAGATACCACATTTAATGAAAATATGGAAAATACCTTTTTAAAAATTACGTTTTTACCTGAACCACTGGCTTTCAATGTATGGTTTGGGAAGTTTCATAAACTTTTATACAGTTCAATTCCTAAAACTTAAAACACTATTATGTATATCTCATTTTCCAACATTTAAATTTAAATTTTTTGTTTATTGGTAGTTGTTTCTTCCATATAAATGAGAATGGGGGTATGTTACTAAATATACTAATTCAATACTTTTTATTTTTGGAGAAGTGTTTTTTCTAAACCTTGTACAAATTTTAGGGAAAAGTTAGTGCGCTTATTAACATTAAGGGTAAGATTGAGTTTCTCTATTATTAACTAACTCATATGTGAATAATGACCAAGATGTAGGATTCATAGTTCAATGCTACCCACACACAAATGAAAATTTTAAAAGATAAGTAGATTATGGCTAGATGTGTATGTTTTGATTGAATGTAGGTGCATTGTTGCATGTCTCTTGTTTTGAAGTTAATTGTTTGGGGTTAGGGCTTGACCCTTATGGGGTAAAATACATTATTTGTACTTAATATGTAAATGCATTGATGTTATTTACAGTTAAATATTGGCATGAAATGTTTGTTGGGAAGGGATGGTTCCTTTGTATTGTTTAGTTATGTTTAAGTAGGTCTTAGGTACTCTACCAATGAAACAATTAAGGATAAGTAAATCATTGATTCTCTTAGCTTGGGATGGATGAGGACTTGATGTTTAATTGTTGAGAAGAAATCTTGGAAAATATTTCTATTTCTTTTCCTTTATCCTAGTGGAACTATATCCCAACTCACGGGTGGCCTCATGACAGAAAGAGTACATGCCAAATGAGCTCCTTCGGTTGGCTGGAACATGGAATTTGCACACCCAATTGCCTTAATAAGTTAATTGTTCATAAATTATGGTATTAATGTATTAAGAGGTCTTGATGAAATGTAAAGCTGATTCCTATGCTTGATGATGCTATATATGATGTTGTATAATGACTAAGTGTATATTTAGCATGTTCTTATAATTCTTATGATGTATACATTGGACATTTTTATCTTCTTGTGAAATACTTAGGACTAAACATGTTGTTCATGCAGTTTTGGGAATGCATATGGTTAAGTAAGTTATGCTTACATAGTATACATGCATGTACTATCTGTATGTTTTATGACCATGTGAATAATGTTTGTGTGGCTTGATATCCTCATCCTCAATCTAGAATACTGTATGACGATTGCCCTTATTGTAAAATGGCATGATGGATAGATAAATGGATTTATGTGGCTCAACATGGCTTGATTAGAAAGGACATGATAGTAATGCATATATATCTATGATGGTTAAGTGTTAATGTAAGCGATGGTATCCTAGTTGTAACAAATAATCATCAAGGGTTACTAACGCTTATGTAGAATGTGTATCTCGGATGGTGACAATGTTGCATTGGAGGATTAAAGACAAAAAAAATTAAGATCACCCCTTTTTCGAAAATGTTAAATGGGTGCATCACCAAGGATGGAATACCTTTTGTTTGTAGTTTTGTGTTTGTGGCTAAGTGTAAAAGTATGTCTAAGTAAAGGTTTGTGGTGAGGAGATCAAGGCCAAGGCCAAAAAATTGAACAATGTAACATTATTAGTCTTGTCATGAGATGTAGGACCATGTTATTATGATCACTTGCCGATGTGATGTAAAAGATGACTGATAAAAATAAAAACATGACAAAGTGTAATTTCCTTTGAGGAAAGCACACCCATTCATGTATCCTCAATCACATCATTCATATCTATTTAAATGGATATGAAAAGCAGCGAGGGAGTCTCTCTCACAACTGATTTATTCATTTCATGCTTATTTAGTTGATTCATCATTAATTAATCTATGATGCTTGTAGAGGAGAAATGGGGTGACCTCCTGATCCCATCCCCCTCTTGTGGTGGTTATCTATGGGCACACTATGAGTGTGCTAGATAAATGGCTCATGGAAATAACATTGTTTCCTTTAAATGCATAAGGAGGGGAAACTCATATTGCTTGCAAGTAGTTTGAGGGGTGTAACCCACTCATCGCATGAGTTAAATATTCATATAATTACATAATGAATCTCAAGAGGTGTTTGTTGAGTTGGGAAAAGAAGGCATAGTCCTAATCCCTTGCATCAAATGTTTTTGAACTAATATTTTAATGCATATTTACAAGCTTGTGTAAATGGATCCCTATTTTACATAATGAATGTGAAGAGGTGTTTGTTGATTGGTGATTGGTGATTGCATGGTAATTGCATGCATTGATAATTGTATTTCATTCCACTAAGCAGTAAAATTCCTACATTATGTATGGATTATATAATGGGATTGATATTCAGTGGGATATGTCTAGGAATTGAATAGTGAGTGCATGTAATGGTATCTGTAATATATATATGTATTTTTAATGTGCTTCAATATTGTCTAATATGCGAAGGAATGGGATAATTGAATGTGGATGATAGCTAGTACATAAAGGAAATTTTCCCTTCTAGAATTGTATTATCCAACTAATTGGTTGAGAATAATGCATGAGAGGGCTTATCCCTTTATGATTTCCCTTTATATTGTTGACCCCTTTTATAGTAGTGTTATATGCTCATGTGAGAGGGATTGTCCCCATCCATGATCCTAAAAGGGAGTTTGTCCACGTGTGTCATAGTGGCAAGGAACTATTGTGAGTGGATTTGATATGATCAATATGAATCCTCATATTACAAGGGATTTTATGTTTATTGTTGTTATCATTACTATATTTTCAAAGGAAGTGGCCTTCTATGCATTGAGCTATCTACTATTGAATTTGGTGTAGGTTACTCAGGGATTAGGAATTTCCTCCCTATGTACATGAATGAAGGGTAGGCTAAGCATGACATATATATAACTTACCTTCAAAAAAATTTGATGGACTAATTCTTGTTCCTATATAGGGTTTGGTAGTAAAAAACTTGCCCCTTTTCATGTTCTTGGATACATTAGTATGCATGGATAGATATATATGGGGTGATTAGATGAAGGTGCATTTCCACCTAGGTTGCATTGATGTTAAGTTATTTGTTTGAGATGAGGGATTGACCCTCATGAGGTAAAATACATGACCAATTCTTGGTAAGTAGTTATATTGATGGTTATCATGATTGAATGGGTTTAATTGTGTGATATTTTTTTTGAGAATGGATTTCTCCCATGTCCCATTCATACATGTATAAAGTGGGTCTTAGATACTCTACCTATAAATGATAAAGGATAAGTAAATCGTTAAGCCTCTTAGATTAGTTTGTCTAATGATGTGACGTCTAGTTGCTGAGAAGAATTCTTGGGAATAGTTATGTATCCCTTGGTCCTAGTGGAACTATATCCCAACTCGAGGCGTCCTCACAATGGAAATATTGCATGTTGGATGAGTTCCTACGGTTGGGTGGCATGTGGAGATTTCACACCCAATTTACATTCAGAATTAGGTGCTTTTAAATTATGTTCTTAATGTGTTAATAGTTCTTTATGAAATCTAAATGTAATCCTTGTACTTGATGATGTTAGATAACTTGATGTATAATTATTATGTTGTATCTTATAGCATGAGTTTCTAAAGATTATGTTGTATACATTGGTTATTTGATTATATCCTTGTGATGTACTTGGGACTAATGTTATTTTTATGCATACTATGGGAGTGCTTACAGTTAAGTAAGCATGTCCTTAAGTCATTATGATGTACGTGCATATTTCATATCTTATTATCATGTGAATAATGCTCATGTCACTTGTTTGATTATCCCTCTTATGTAAAGGAATCCATGTTAAAGTAATGTTGTATGAGGATAAATAAGGCTTGATTTACAAAGACATGGTAGTCTTATTTGTTTATGATTAGTGAGGCTTAGCCTCCTTAATAGCCATGCATGTTTCATGATGCTTGTAACAAATCAATGTTAATTAATAGAATATGTCACCAGTACAAAATGAGAGATAAGTGACAAAAAAATTACCAAATTCCACATATAAATGACCACTTTTGAATTGGAAATCACTCGTGGCTAATTTCTGGTCTTTTATTACATGAAAAAAAAGTGGTCATATTTAGTTTGGTCATTTATAGTTTTTCTTGTGATCTTAATTTGGTCATATATTTCAACATTAATTGTCATAATAAATGACCAAATATACAAACAAATTAATGACAAAAAATATGACCAAATTAATGAACACAAGACACGTTATAAATGACCAAACTAAATATGAGCACATTTTAGGTTGCGTGATAAGAGACCGAAAATTAGCCACCAAAAATTTCATTTGGTCGTTTATATGCAAATTTTGGTCATTTTTTAGTCGCTTATCTCTTTTTTTTGGTCGCTTATCTCTCATTTTTGGTCACTACTTTAGTTGTTTTTAGCCATTTTAAATGTGAATTTTGGTCATTTTGTATGGTCACTTATCTCTCATTTTTTCCCACTCATTTATGTTCTTGTAATTGTAACTTTGGAAGATATTATGTTGTACATTATTATTGTATATTTTTGTACCCGCGTCGAAGATTTTTTCCCTCCATTCAGGATGCCATTATTATGTATGGTCCTTGAGGTAAAACATCTTATGTAATTCGTGGCATTACTCTTCACAATAAATAAATTAAAATGTATTTTGAGGTCTTCCTACATAGGTCATCCCCAATTAGAGAACCTGAGCGACATATTTAGTTAAGTGTGTCACACAACTGGAGAATATAAATGGGAGGTGCCCTCCATCATTTGACACACACTCACTCACTCTCAAGTTCGCATAAGGAGAGAGAGAGAGGACAAGGAAAAATAGAGAGAGATGCATAAGACTTCTTATTCTTGGGTTTTTCCATGTTGTGATATTGTACGGAAATATTCTGAGGAAGTTTGTGGGGCTTTCTCATTTATGGTTTCAATGAGGTGTCTTGCATATCTTTGATATCTTGTTGTGTTTTTTATTCTTTCAGATAAATATCCTCATCAATTTGAATTAAAGTAGAAAAAATAACATGGTATCAGAGTCACTCTAAAAGAAGACATTGTGCAGTTGTGGAAACTAGGGATTCCAAGAACCAACATTTTTCCACACAATATTTCCATAAAAGAGGACTAGATTAACCTTCCTTAAGGAGCCACATCTTTTGGTGGAGAAAGATTTCAGCTTGAAGAACTTTCAATTTTTAACTACGGGACACTACAAGAAGGAAATAGGGATTCCTAGTTCAAGGTATTCTTTCCACATATGATCAAAAAAAGAGGGATAGACTAACTCACCCTAGGAGGGAACATCTTTTAGAGGACGAATAATAAAATTTGGAGAATTTTCTTTTTTGAACCAGACACTCGTGTTGGGAGAAAACTAGGGCATTAATATTTTGGGGTGTTCCTCCATCAATTTCAAAAAATTAGTACATGAGAAAACTTACCCTAGAAGGGTACATCTCACTGTGGATTCAAAATTAATTTCCATTTTTTTTTCATTTTTGGCCTCAACTCTACGCTCGGGGGAAACAAGGGCATCAAGTTTTTGGATTTTCCCTCCACTGAATTTTGTAAAGGACCTCACTGAACATCTCGCCTCAAGGAGGCACATCTTCATATCTATACAAAATTTCAAGATTACAAATTTGGAAAATTAGGATTTCTCTATGGAACCCTAGGTCAACTAGATCTAGAATCAACTTGGGAATATTAAATCAGTAAGATCTAAATATCTTCTATTTCCATTTGAGGTTGTCATTTCAAATGAATCACCACACCTAGCTTGATGATAACATTAGGGTAGCTGACAACATCCTAGCATGGGAGTATAATATCTCCATGGTCCTTGAAGAAATTGAATTGGACAAGTATATCAATGAGGAAGTTCCAACTCCATAGGGGGATGAATCTAAGGCTATCCACAAGAAGAACTTGCTCAAGTCCAAGAGAATTATTGTACATTCTATTAAGAATCATCTCATCCCTCATGTGTCATCTTTGAAGACAACTAGGATCTGTTTGATGCTTTGACAAAGTTGTTTGAAGGAAAGAACATCAATCAGAAGATGACATTAGGGAACTAGGTAATGAATGTGAAGATACAAAAATTAGAGACCATGTACTCCTAGTTCGCGAGGGTTTCTCAAATCATGTAACAACTTGAAGTAATTGAAGAGAAGGTAAAAAACGGAGATATTTTTATGACCACCTTAAATGATCTCTCGAGATCATGGGATTCATTCATTCAAGGAATATGTGCCAGAAAGAAGCTGATCACTTTTAGCATACTTTCAGAAGAATGCACCCAAGAATAAGCTCAGTTCATAAGAAGAGAAGAGAATATGGAAGAAACCAATGATCAAGATCTCACATTTCACACCAAAATAAAACACAAAAAGAGGGAGGACCATCATCACAACAAAAGGGAGGACCAACATCATAAAAGACAAAGGAAACACAAAATAGATCTATCAATTGTTGGATGCTACACATGTGATGAGAAGGGACACTACTCCAAATATTTTCCCAGAAACAAAGGCTCCTTCAAAAAAATCAAACAAGAAAACACATCATGCTGACACAGCTAAAGATAATGAACCAACAACGAAAATAATTAGGGAAGAAAAGAATATTCCTCAAGTGAAAGGGAATATGTAATCTAAACCAAAACGATTCAACCCACAATAAATAAGAACCTCTTATCCATCTCATTATTTGAATAAGAAGGGATGCAGTTGTGAATGAAGAAGTGACATTGTGATTCAAAACCAGTATAAAATCCCATATGATCTATGGTATAGAATATTTTCTCAAGCATGAGAAAGATAGACATAGGTCCTCAGAATCATATGCTAAAGTCGAGTATGCTATCAAAGACTTCAATAATTCCTACAAAAAGACAAGGATCAAGAGGGATACCACCCATCAAACAAACAAAGATAAGTGCTTAAATTATTATTTCCTATATATCTAGTTAGTTAAATGATATTGTTTAGTTGTGCACATATGTATATTCAATTGATATATTATGCATGATTGGGTGTATGCATTTATGAACAGTATACTGCAAGCTTGCATGTGATGGGTAAGTAGCCTATGGTGTTGTAAAACATTCCATTGCTACTTATCTAAAATGAAACCTCTTTGTTGTCATATTGGGAGTAGTGCACACTCTTAATAATGTTATGGTATAGATGGAAGGCATCTAGAAAGTTACCATATGCATGCAGGATATGGATGAATGTTGTAGCATTGTCTAAGATAGCTGCATGACTATGTGGCACATATATTTATGCATAATATTTTTTTGTTATTAATATATGAGATGTTTATAATCATGCAACTCTATTTGACTTGTAGGAAATATCGTGTACAATCACCTACAAGAAAAGAAGGATGAATTTTTTTCTGAAGAATAAGTGATGGGTATTATACTATAACACTCAAAGAAGAATCACTCCAAAATGAAGAGGAACTTGAAGATCCTAGGGACAATGACACCATGATGGAAGAAAGAGCTTCAAAAGAATATATTAAGAATCACGATATGACCAAACCATAGAGAGTCGTAGATCCACCTCAAGAGATGAATACCATCTTAGGCATGAGAAATTATCCAAAATGAAGAAAAGTATGACGGGACTTCCAAAGAAAGTAAGATGTGTCATACACACTCCAGTTATGTAACACTATTGAGTGACATCATTAATATAGAACCCTCCAACTACGAAGAAGCAACAAAGAAGAAAGAATGGACGGATGCCATGATGAGTACTAGTCGATCATGAATAATGATGTATGGGATGTGGTTTCCATATTAGGCAGGTAGCACCACTGATAGGAGGAGCACTTTGGGATGTTGATTTAGTTTTGGATCCAATATGATCTCCTCATATAGCATGAAGAAATCCTACATGCAACTGAGTACAGCTGAAGTAGAGTATGTTGAATCATGTCTAGCTAGTTGTGAGGCAGTATGGCTTCGAAAGCCATTGTCTGATTTGTTTGATCTAGAGTTAGAGGTGACTTATCTCTTTTGTGAAAACCATAGGAGAACCTTTTGTTCCATGACAATTCGAAGCATATTGAGATCAAGTATCACTATTTCCAGGATATGGTGCAGAGAGGAGAAGTGAAGCTCTAGTACATGGAGACATATGAGAAGATATGTATGTATTGATCAATTCGTTAGCCAGAGTGAAGTTCTAATAATTTAGAGGGAGACTTGGTGTCATCGAGACCGAGGTCCCTAGAAAGAGGGAGCGCTGATTTCTCACATTGTCATAGATGCAAGTGATCCTCGAGACATAATGCACTTGGTGTGCTTATGGCATGCTCCTATGATGGAGATGATGAAAGAACCGAAGACACGGATGCACTAAAGAAAGGTTTTGCATGGTGGTAGATGCAGGTAGTACTTGGGACGTAATGCATCCTAGCATGCTCCTATGTTGGAGATAAGTCTTGCATGGTGGTAGATACTGGTATTCCTTGGGACATACTAAATCATGGTGTTCTCCTATTCTAGAGACAGGTATTACATGGTGGTAGAATTAGGTATTCCTTGTGATGTAATGTGTCCTAGTGTTCTACCATGCTGGAGACAATGAGAGGTCCACAGTTCACAAGACACTTGTTGTGCACCCAGGAGATTCTCACATAGTGTTAGACATTGGAAGTCCTTGGGGCGTAATGTGTCATGGCATGCTCCTATACTAGTAGAGCACAGGATAATCATGAAGAGATGTAATGTACTTGGTGTGATCTTAGTATATTCCTACATAATGGTAGACATATGTAGTCCTTGGGATGTAATGCATCCTAGCATGCTCCTATATTGGTAGAACGCATCTAGTTTGCTGGAGATGAGGCATGCATATGGGTTTCTCTCCATGTGCGAAGATGATATGATATGGATGCAATGAGGCAATGGTAGGAGACACATGTGATTGCAATGGCAATGTAATGTATGGTGTTGGGTTGTACATATGCATGTATTTATCATGCATATGATGAATACCTATATATGGGCTATGCTAACACCCAACATGAAACAAGGTTGGCTCTATAGAAACTTCTTATGATGGATAGATCCGACAAATGTCACTAATCAATGATCGAAAAGATGATGACTACAATAGCAACCATGATGACATGACCAAAATTGTTGATGACTAGTGAGAGAATACCTTCCTAGTTAAGAGGGAGTGTTGTTGTAATTGTAACTTCAAAAGATATTATGTTTTCCATTATTATTGTATATTGTTGTACCCCTGTCGAAGATTTTTTCCTTCTATTTGGGATGTTGTTATTGTGTATGGTCTTTGAGGTAAGACCTATGATGTAAGTCGATGCAATATTCCCTAGAATTATTGGCCAGGAAAAGTTCACAAGGAAGAATTCGTCGCGCAAGTTCAAGAAGAAAAGTGGGCATGTGACGGAGGAAAAGAAAAGAAGAAGAAGATGCGATGAGGATAGTTGTGACAAGGAAGGAATATCCAAGTTGGTAGAAGAGGCAAGTAGAATAGTTAAAGTGGAACAAGTGAAATTCAAGGAAGACTGCGGAAGGACGAACCGACAAAAGACCAAGGACAATTTTATGTCTAGTTATGACCAGTACGGAAGACTGAAAGACGTTTCTTCGGCTAGTTAAGGCTATGGTTAATGTCAAACAAGACTTTTGCGGCTAGGTGTAGGATGACATTAATGTAATAGAATATATTTTGTAGCTACTTGCATATGTAATAACTGAGTAATACTCAGTCGACCCTCCACGGTCTTGTAAATACTATAAGTAGAAGGAACCCACTCTGTATAAGGGTTAGCTTCAGTATTGTTGATCAATAAAGTTTGGTAAGTTAGACGCAGTTAGAAGGGTAGAATTTTTGTTGAATCAGAAGAGGATTCTAGTAGAAGTAGAAGGCTGTTGAGCCGCAGATCTGTAGCTAAGTGCGCAAACTGTTAGTAGAAGTAATGTGTAGCTGAGTGTGCTGATGTTCAAGTAGAAGAGTCAATCCAGGCTATGTGCATATCAATAGGAGTAGATAGAAGCAATAAACTAGAGATAATGAGAGAAATAAGATTGATTCAGAAAGACATATATTAAGAACAGTATGCAAGTCGTAGACTACAAGGTGTTATATATATTTCTCATGCCAGATGAAGAGCACCTTGGTGGTTTTTTCGAGATGGTTTTCCATGTTATTTCCTATGTCGAATGAATGACTGTTGTCGGATATTGGATGTTATGTGAATGTTTGTTTTCTTTATATGGTCAAAGTTACTGTTGAAAGTATGTCGTAGTATTACTAATCGGTGAATGAATGTTTGAATGTTTAAAGCATTGTCGACATGTATGTATGATTTCATGGTTAAATCTGCTAGGTTATAATATAAGTCACACACTTTTTATTATAAGTATGGAATTAGCTGCACCGCACAGTTTTTCTAGTTGTTAAGTGGTATAAGAACAAGTTTTTGTCACTTGTCAGTTGTGGCACACAGTTGCACCTCTGTTGCATAGTAATATACTCCATTCTCTTATCTCTGTTGAACGACTTGGCTCCAATTGTGGAAACATGGTTCTGGAAGTTACACATTGAGATATCTTGAGTGATATTGCACCCGCCTCGCGGGTGTTGCTGACTAAGCTTGCTCTATTGGGTCGATGTATTTTGGTGTCTTGTTGGTAGTGTGTTGTTGTTGAGCCTTAGGTCACATAAGTAAGGAGATAAAGGACAACAAATGGTTTAGTTGCTGGGACAATTAATCATTTGGGTCAAGGGAAATGTTGTGGCATCTGAAAAAGAACAAAATAGAGGACTGGTTAGAGTCTAAGATGCTAGCATTTGCGCAAGAAGAGAGCGTAGGATTATGGTTGAGCACAGAAAACGGGTTAGACCCATATATATATATATATTCTGATATTCATGAGATGTTCTTTTCATAGTTCCATATTGTGTTGCACGAGTGGTTGTCCAGATTGGTGACTAGACAAACAATTTCTATAGAACACTACAACAAATACTAGAATTAGTGTCCCATTTAGCGTCCCTTTTTAGTGTAATTTTTTTTTACATTGAGTGGTCAAACTAGACGCTAAATGGGACACATCATGGACAAAAATTAAAGTGTCTCAAAAAACGTATTCTTTTGCTTCCTAAATAGCATCCTTTATGACGTCCAAAATAGCGTCTCTTTTTTTACTTCCAGAATAGCGTCCAACTTTGCTTCCTAAACAATGTCGAGGTTTGCTTCTAGAACAACATCCAACTTTGCTTCCTAAACAACATCGAGGTTTGATTTCTAAATAAAGTCCTATTTTTCTTCCTAGGGAGTGTCCGCTTTTGCTTATTAAATGACATCCCCGTTAGAGCCATATTTGCATGTTTAATAGAACCATGTTAGCATCCAAATTAGCATCCATTTTTTCTACCACTTTAGCATCCCATTTTGCACCATGTTTTACTTCCAAATATGTCCCAATTTTCGCTTCCAAATTTGCACCATTTTTTGCTTCCCTTTTTGCATCGTGTTTTGCTACCAAAATGATGCCAAATATTTCTTCTATTATTGCACCATATTTTTCTTCCTGTGTAGCACCATGTTTGGATTCATCATTAGCACCATATGTTTCATCCTTTTTAATGCCTAGTTTCACATCTCTCATGTTTTGGTCACTAATTTAGTCATTTTTAGTAATTTTATATACAAATTATGGCCATTTTGTTTGGTCATCTATCCCTTGTTTTTTTTTTACTATTTTGGTTTTTTTTAACCGATATTATAATATCATTAGGGCATTGAGAAATCAAACCACCAACCTCTTGCTTGTAAGACAGATGCTCTTCCATTGAGCTAGAACCCTTTAAGAATTTAGGAACCTAACTTACAGAGTCCTTTATAATGGTAAAAGGGATCAATACACAGTTACTTTGAGTATCTAATGGTCGATAAAGGATGATAGATTGTATAAGTTCACAATATATGATCAAGCAAGTTATTAAATCCATAAACCTTTTCTAGGAATTTTCAAGAAAACTAAAGAAATTGTCTTAATGGGATTGCAAAAATCACTATTCCCTAGCAACCGTAAGTGTATCACTATATGAGACATATCAACAACTATTATCTTAGTGTGGATGCTAAGGATATAGTAGATAAGTATGATCATCCTAGAGTCATGTATAAGTGGATCAATAAGTAGAATCAAAAGAGGATGATCAACCCAATAGTTGGTGCTTCACATGGATCCTATCCACCATGGGATGAGAAAAATTCCTTCTTCCATCAAGCTATTGAGTATCTACAAGGACAAATGGTTAGGATATATTATGATGCCAATTCATAATGTTTATTCACTTCCTAGGGTGATGTTGTAGTGCTTTCACTAGGAGATCTACATGATCCCCAACAACATTGGATATAAGCATATTCATGGGGCCATAGAGTATAGACCAAGGCTGTATTTTCATCTTTTTATTTGGAAAACCAGGCATGATTTGAAAAACTAGGAGAAGGAATAGAATAAGATATACTTAACAAACTACAATTATGACAGGGCATATGACTATAGTCTATAGTCATTGTGTAGATGTTGGAAATGGGTATAACTGCCTAAGGACTATGAACAACATCCATTTAAATATGAATGAAAAACCTTCCATGTCAAAGGAATACTTGATGGCAGTGAGCTTACTGTCTCTAAGATAAAGAAATAAAGAAGCCGAAAATGGAAGCTCCAAGGGATACACATAACATTAGAATGCAAAATCAACAGCCTAAAGAAGTTCCATCTAGATTTTGCATTGTAAACAAGAAAGAATTCATAATATAGAAAACATTGACTATGATAATAAAATAGGTTATATTTCACTTACCTATATCACAATGTGATTACTCTATTGGCCAAGTTTCCATTTTGGTCCCTACAGAAAGATCTTGTCATGAAAAAATCCATAATCTTTAGAATACCATTATTATCAATTGGTAGATAATATCATATTTAAAGCATAAAATGCCATGTTCAAACACTTGTTTCAATAATCATATCTCATAATGAAAGAAGGGTGAGTGCAAGAAGATGATGGACCTTTTTGGCGCGTTAGATGCAATAGAAACCTGAAAAATCAGGCATCCCTCAACTTACTTGGATTTTTTGAGANGGTGGGCATGAAATCTCCTCCCTTCCCCTTGATTCAGCTCCAAATGCTCCAACGGCCGTCGAAACCTCGCTCCAAACGCTGCGCTGCCCGTCGAAATCGCGTTTCTG
>LPNX010141329.1:53093-115512 GCA_001517045.1 Pseudotsuga menziesii
TTTTTATTTTTTTTATAATTTCCATATCGCGTGCGCGTTTTATAACTACAAAACACGTGCGCGTTTTGTAGGTATATAACGCGTACGCGTTTTATAGTTATATAACGCGTGCGCGATGTGTTTTCCTATCCTACATGTCATATGACATGTCAGGCTGGGGTTGAACCATACCAAGTGCTATGTCAGGCTCGGGTTGATGTATTTTTTGGTAGCATGATGTTGTTTTTGAAAACTAGGATTGCATCTTAAAGGTCCATCATCTTCTTGCACTGACCCAGAAAGAGAAGAAAACAAATTTATAAAATCAAGAAATTACCTTTGATGTCCCAATGCAAAACTTGGTTGATATGACATTGCATACATTTCTTTACCAACACTACCTGCATCATGCAACAGAATGTAGTGTTTAGATATTAAGAACAAGAGAAGTGTTGCATTATTGAAGACTAAACAAGAATTCCCTTCGACTTTTGTAATTATTCTTAGTTACTAAGTAAGTTTCTATGGATTTTATATTGAGGGGAGTTAAAAAAATTGTATTTTGTGTTAAGACGAGGTGCTATAATAAGTGACGCTGAATAATATATTAGGATCCATGATATGTTATGTATTAATGTGTAATAAATATCACGAGTGTTAGTGGCCAATCAAGTTAATGAATAACAATTAGTATTGGTAGTTAGGGATGGTCATGTAGAGTAAGTAATTAAACCACAATGAAAAGATGCTAGCAAATTATATCAATTAACTCAATTAATATGTATTTGTACATCTCTTCTCTTTCATGGATGTTCGATTTTAAAGTCCGATTTTCACTGCACTAAATAGCCTCAAGGAGACAACAATGACATCTAAAGATACCCTTCTTTTGAATATTAGTTTGTATTCTAGAATGTAATTAGTGGACCTTCTAACCCTTGCAAAAACATAGATTATGTTTGCATACTTCTATCTATACACTCACTTCCAAAGTTGTTTGTTTTGTATCTGAAATGGGATTGATCACAAAATTAGGACATAAAATAAATATATAAATAGATTACATCCTAACAACATAATAAATGAGAATAAACTAAAAAAAATTTGAAAGAATGGTTCATGAAGCAATGCTACAGGAATACCATAATCAACCTAAATCATCATCTCATGAACCTCTCATTAAGGAATTTAGAGAAATTCGAGGTCTTGGTCTCATCTAAATCAACGAGAAATGGAAAGAAATAAAATGTGTCTTCTATATCAAAAGGTCATGCTAGGAGAAATACAAACAACAAACCATTAAGAATAATGGTCAAGTCATCTCTAAATCATAAAATTAATTCAATATGGAATGCTTACATGGGAAGGGAACCCCTCTCCTCATTAAAAACTTGCAAGCTGTCAAAAAATAATTTATCTAGCAATGCACTTACCTTACCATTACATCATGTATAGGAACATCAGTGACAAATAAGAAATGCTTATCAATATTGCATACATCTTTGAATGTAATGATATAAGCTGTAGATATTATAGAAGGGAGAACACTAATCATTATAGTATGATACAGATTTGTATTACATATGTTTCATTAACCAATTAAGTTAGTAGTACTAATACAAGATTTTTTATCCTAAAATCTTCTTTTTTTCAAAAAAAACTTATCACCACATAAATAACACATTAAATTCAAATGAAGTGGCTCACATGGATATTAAACAGAAAGATACATGGAAAATGTGCGCTCAAGTGAATTAAGAAAATATCACAATTATTCATTTCTTTTCATTTTTCATTAGATTCTCTTAATTGTTGGATGAATGCAAGTTGGCTGAGACTTGGATCGAGTCTTCTGTTTAGGATTGTGAGATATTTCTAGAGGGTTTTTATGGGTAGATTTCCAAGCAACCTAGGAATACCACATAGAAGGAATAAATGTATTCCTTGATATTGATTTTTAAAAACAAGTATACATTCGTGCCTATCCATCAATGACTAACTACCCCGATTAAGTATACAAATATCCAGAGAGAAAGGTATACATTATTATATCCCTCTTATATACCAGTAACCAATTAGCCCAATCCCCTGACTAAAGAACCTGAAAAACAAGTATACATTTCCATAATCCCCATAAAAAAACGCATCAACCAGATGCACATATATACAAAGTGTCATTTTTACATAAATATTTGACGAACCTAATACTAACTCGAATAAAACTGCATAGAATTACATGAGAAATGGAAGAACCTAGACCAGTATGGAAAAAGAACTAAACCCTTGGAAAAGGGGTAAATTCTAGGTGTCAGTATGGCACTAAAATATCACCTAAAACCATCAAAAACAGTGGCTTTGAATTCTGGGATACTTTGATATCTTAGGGATGGTGTTTCAGGTAGAATTTGATGAGTAAATTCCAAGGTCCTGCTAGCAGTAAGAAACAATTTGAATGAAGTTTGTGAGCAAGAACAGACAATTCAAGACACTTTCCTATGACAAAAATTTAAGACTATTGACCAGAGTCCACAATTATCATTTACAATTCAAACATATAAATCATGTTTAAATAAAATGCATCGAGTTTATGGATATAACATGCAAGGCTAACTTTAATCATTGTATTTTTACAAACATAAAACCACTATTGGACATTTACTTGTCCTATTTTAGTTGTTGATGGGTAAACAATGGAATGTGCCACTACCAACTAAACATGTATATGTATATGATTCTATGGAATGATCTATAGGTCCTAGCTATGTTGTAACATTTTCTTATGTTTCCTTAGCTCTTTCCCCTACTACGACTCTTGAACTCCATCAATGGATCTGTTAGGAAAACCAGCTCCCGAGGTAGATATGATTCCATCAATAGTGTAGATATCTATGAGAGAATGATGAAGTACATTTATATTTGTTATTTTTGGTTTTAGGGTTAAAAAATAATGTGAAATATATTCATTTATTTTTTTTCTTGTTGGATTTAGGGTTTAACAAATCTAACATAAAAAAAACCATGTAAGAAAACCTCACTTTCCCACAAAAAGGAATATCTTGTGATTCCACCAATTCCCCATTTAATGAATTATTTGTGCATGATTTTTCATGCAAGGGCTTGTGAATATTCAATAAAATTATTTCCTAGGCGGTTAGGCCGAAGATAATGGACCAGGGGTAATGACTAGGTGGTTAGGCCGAAGAGACTGGAGCAGGGGTAATGATAATGCTACAAAAGCCACAAAAATTTGAATCTAAGAAAAAACCAAGAACAAAAACCTTAGTATAGAATCTGAAATATAAATCTTTCTAGCTCTGAAAAGAAATACATCAAATTAGACAACGCACTATTACAAGAGAACCAATACAATATTTCTAATACAACTCTCATACCTATTGCTCAAATAGGTTCACTAGATGAGTTTATATCCTACATGAAAAAACACAATGAGTGGTGAAGATATATATATATATATATAATTTCAAATGTTATAGAGCATAAAATCCAGTCTCTAGACGATCGAGGTGCATTGAAGATATGTATATATAATTTTATATGGTTTAGTTGTTCAATTATGTTCAACAAATGCATGTTGCGATCCATGAAACTCTCTATCCCTACAACAACGACAAAATTTAGCATGAATTAAAGAAGCATAAAGAGCTTGAGCTTGTAAGTATTTGCTTGGTGTGCATTTATTGTGTGTCCAGACATATTTTTTATAAATATGCTTCATCTATTTAATTGGGGATGAGACAAATAAATAATTTTTTTAATCCTGCATACTAAATTGCACAAGAGATTAACAGTACCTTGTTCAGTGTGTGGGATGCATAACATATATTTATAATAGAACACAATAAGCAATTACCATAATTCATGAACATTGTATCGAGATACATCCATCCTTTAAAGACAATACATAATATTCACCTTACATTAATCATAATCACTGCTATCGATATCGAATCTGTACACAACGTCCATTACAAGGGTTTAACTATCCTTTGATCCAGGAAATTAAATTAACAATTTAGACATTTTTAAAAGAACTCGTAATAGAAAAAAAAGAAAAAGGATAGCGTTGCCTCTCCAGAAAATCCTCTCCAAAAGCGTTAATTTTCAAACCTTAAAAATTTATGAGGTACATGTTAGTTATGTGGCGAAGTTATACTTCTTGAAAAAGATATTAACCCAGTACACATACCAGTTGTTTTCATATTCCCATAATAGTGAAAGAAAGGACTGAGCGTAACCCCTCCCATCACCGGTACAAGTTATCGATAGGTTTGATGGCACCATTGCTAAGCTTATGAGATGAATAGGGAAATATTGTTTCCACACTAAGCCATGAAAGGAATAACACTTATTCTTTAGTATGATTATGCAGTGTAGAGTATTCAACCCAAATCTCTCACTTATGATTTCTACACAAGTAAAGAAATGGCAGAAAATTACGAGCTCCTGTGGTAATAAGAATTAAGTAGACACATTGATCCAAAAAGATGCAACAGAAACATGAGGTAGTAATAAACCTGTGGTGTCTTCACATTCATATCAAACCTTTATACGGTTTTCTTCATCTCCTGCTAAATGGGTAGAGGGGAAGTAGATGGATCCATGGTTTGAATATTCAATGTCCTCTAAGCATATGGATAAATGGCAAATTGGAGATAAGCATGAGATGGGTGGACATGATAAAATGTCTACTGAATAATTGACTGATTCAAAAATGGAAGACTAAAAGCTACAGAGCGTGACTGCACCAGTGCTTCCTTCTCTAAAGAAGCAATATGTTTCAAATTTAGCTTCAAGGAAAGTCAATTCAATCAGAACACCTCCTATCAAGGCTTATGTTGCACAAAAGGGTGAGGCTTAGAAATATGAATACAAGTCAAAGGGAATTAGGGTGAATAAATATTGTGCAGCCCCAATAAAGAAAAATAGAAGAGGCCTTAAGAAAGATCAGGGGTAGTCTGGCTCAGAGAAGTTTAACCAAGGGAAATTAGCTTTAAAGCAGCTGTCTATTCGCAAGCATGAGCAAGTTTCCCTTATAAAATATGGCACTCAACCTTCATCAGAAAATGTGACAGGTTCATCAAAATTTAAGGTGAAGATAAATGATACTACAGTAATGAAATTGGATGGTGTGTCACTATCTACAAAGTTGCATTTAGGAAAAGAAAACAAGCTTATACAAATGTAAGTCTTATATTAATTCAGTTGCATTTCAAATTACAGTTTTTTTGCCAACCATCACCAAATAGTCAAATCACTTTCTATAATGATGGCTACCTTCATATTTCTCTTTTCTCTGTGTCTTATCAAGTGTAGCATAAGCCTCAGCCCATGCATGTCTTCTCTCTGGAGGCATATAGTCTAAATTACCTAGGATTTGAATTTGAGGGGAATAAATGCCAGAGCCTGGGGATGAATACTGTAATGAAGTGTGAGGAGAATACTGTCCATAAGGCTCCAACCATGCTCACCATGTCTTGAGTTTGTAGTTGTAGCATGCATACCTCTTGGAGAATTTTCGTGAAGAGGAGTTCTCCGTCCATTGTGAGATACAGACCCAGTTAGACTAGGGATTCAAGGGAAGGGGTATTTAATTGGATTCCCACTTATGCTTCGTGATGTATCTAATGGCTAACTGCTAGGAAGCATATTTGAACAAGATATGTGATGGATTGTAATAATTTTTGCTTAATCGTAGAATGGCCACTGCCATGAAGTGTTGGAATTCTTTATTGAAATCAAAGTCCTAGATATAAAACTCAACTGAATGACCATAGTTAGTGTTATGCCCATTTGTCCATATATTGGCTTTGGGACACAGTAAGCATATCCATGGTTAGTTAATAGGAAATACATTTAAATATGATGTATTAACAGTAATGTGTTGCTTAATCAATAAGAAATACATTTGAATAAGATGTTATTGCACCGAGAGAAGCGAGGTGCTCTCTAGCCCAATATGGGGGAGGTCCTGTCATGTTAGTCACTTTATGTTAGCCAATATAAATAAAAATATTAAAAAATGAAAAATGAAAAATATAAACTAGCATAGATCCATCTAAAAGGGATCTACCAAGCACCGAGAGGATCAAATCTCTTAAGGTACAAACCCTTTTTTAGAGTGGAATGTTTACAATTTTAGTTTATCTAATTTATGTTGTTTTATATATATGGAATTCTAAATAATTTAAATTTAAATTAAGCCAACAAGTTATTTTTAATAATATTTTTTTATTTTTTTATAAAAGAGACATTATCAACTATAGCACTGAAAGAGTTACGCATCTCTCACCTACTAGGCTGTAGAATGCACCTCTTCCGTGCAAAGATTTCAATTCTAAAAAAATTCACTAATACACATCCCAAATAGACATCCCAATTCAAAATTAAGTACACATACAACATTTAAGCAACAACAACCATTAAAAAACGCAGGTACCACAAATCAAGTAGCTCAATGTAGGTAGCAACAATTTTAAATTAGGCAGACATGAAACTTTTAATTTAGAAAGAGAGACATACACTGCTAAGAAGCAACTCGATTTACAGAACAACAATTTTGGGCAAGACAAACAACGATTTTGCAACTTTTGATTTAGGCAGAGAGGCAGCCACCACCCATGAAGCAACTCGATTTACTCACTTTCGAACGTGATGAACCAAATTGAATTAAACCTCTGAATTCTCCTGGCTGATCGAATTCTTGAATTCCGTATTGATAGGCCTGATACGACCGAATTTGGTAGCTATGCTTTTACCCCCAATAGGAAAATTTAATATGCCAAATCTCAAACACATAATTATTTTCTCTGAACCAAATAAAATTGGCAAGGGATTTTTTTTATAAACTTTATACAAGAATCGTTAAAGTTTTCCCAAAATAGTTGAAATGTGGCAGTTTCAAGCGCTAGCTTATTACTATCACTTAATTTTTTTATTAATAAGTATTGTTCACCTCACAATGTCCTCCTCACTCTGCTTTCTTCAGAATGCAGGATAAATCTTTTCTTTAAAACATAACTATTTTTAACTACTTTTACCTTTGCATTTCTTACTAGGGTGTGTACTGTATTGAGTCTTCTTTTCTCGACGTGAATTTGTTTCTCTTTAGGGATTCCACCTCCGCAATTTCACTAGCGGTTCTCAAGAGCAATTCTTCTGCATGCGACCAATACTTCACGGATTTTTCAACGCTAACTCACAATCAACCATTTATTTTTCCACAGTTTTATCCTCATACATTGGTCTTTGTTTACCAACCATATTGCTAAAAAACTCTCAAGGATTGTATGGGATTTGATCCTTAATTACTGGAATTTTGTCAATAACTATGTGAAACAGAAACACATTCTGTGTATTTTTTTTTATAGATAATGATCACCGACACAACATGGCCAAGGATTTATTACGCATGAATAGACACTTCTTATGGAAAACAATATAAAAATAATTCTGGAAGCATTTTGCAAACAGTTTGGTGTCTTAATGATTTCTTGGGAAGCCTAGGATGTCATGATGTCTAACCTCTCAAGGATTGGAAACTGTCAACAATTTTATTTTGCAAACCCCAAATTTTTTTTATAGATATACCTAACAACATATAAGCAGAGTCAATAATATATGGTCTTTCAAACTTTCAAACATTTGTAGCAGAGACGTTGAGAATAGGAAGCTGACAGGATTTCCCCCATGCTGGGTTGGAGAGCACCTCGTTTATCTCGGTGCAATTATATATTCGCTTAAAAAAAATTAAACTAGCATAGAACCATTTTAACCCTAGATCTATGAATTATCCAAATAGTAAAAAAAATGTACACATGAAGAAATTACATCCCTCTTAATACTTGATATATCTAAGTTTAAAATGGATCTTGATACCAGACTCCCTATTTAAAAAAAAACAATGTCAATATATTCATGCTGAATTTCAAAGTGCATTCAACCACAACAAATAGTGAGAATTGTCACACATAACAATAGTTGATTAAAGAGAGATCCTTACAGATCTCATCTGCTAGTATGGATTCCGAACTTATGGAATTGTAGAGACAATTTTAAGCTACACAGTAAGCAAAGTCCAGCGTGAGGTTGTCACAGAGAAATGTGGTGTAACTTGTCAATACTTTTTAGTAGTTGGAGCTGCTCGAATCTGATTTTCTCCATACCGTCTCCGGCAAAGAATATATAACTCAAGTTTTCCTCATTTCCAATGAATTACCAATATGTCAAATAGTCTTGGTAGAATAAATTTCTTAACCAAGTTTCGAATGACCTAGTTTTACTTATATCACCCATATGTTATGATGCTTATAATATTCAAATGATTTACTGTTCAATTAATGGCGGGAAATGTTCCTTCCTGGATTACTATCGAAACTGGAATTTTATTAAGGGCAACACTTAAACCCCAATTCTTCCTTCTGTTACCAAAATTGATATAGGTTAAAAAAAATTGCGAGCGTTTCAAAACATTTAGAATCAGTAATTGTCCTTCAATTGTAGGAATTAGGGCAACTATGAGAGAGAAATGAATTAAGATAGTTTGAAATTGCAATCATCTTTTGAAATTGTGCCTTTTGAGGGAAATATTTTAAGCATTATGTGAGGCTTAAGCTGAAATGTATGGAATAAAATGAACAGAAATTGTAAATCCCAAACCCACTTTTTAAGTTTTGAATTATTTAATTTTTTTTGTGTTTTTTGATATATGAACTCAAAAGACATGCTTTTGGTGTGACGACACATAGTGACAATCTGTCATGTATATGCATATGTAGGACCACGATGGCCAGATGGCTTCCCTCATCATGGACGGAGGGGAAGAGGTGTTGACATTATGGGTGCGGATGCAGAGTGGACGCTCCAAAGCATCCACATAAACTTTGTTCGTTTGACACATGGGTACCCATGGCGCAAGTCGAGGAATTTCCTGAGGCCATGCAACACCAGGTGGTTGGAGTACCACGAGCATGGGTTCGATTATTCCACTAGCTAGCTAGAGCCATAGTATGCTATCATGATCATAACCCTCCTCCACCTCATGCTTAGAGACCTGAATATATTCATTTTTGTATGACTGTGTAGTATATTTTGGTGGATCGAAAGCCCCAATTTTGTATATGACACTTATGTATTATGACACCACTTTTTGAAGTTAATGAAATAACTTTTATGATGATCAATTTTATTTATATTTACATGTGCATGAAATGTGTGTTTGTGATATGCTTATGGTTTATGAAACAAATACCAATCTAACACATAGTTAGCATATGAGTCATCAACTTGATTAAAAATTATTGGAACATGAATGTACGTTATACTCTCAAATTTCCTTTCTAGCAATCTAACACGTAAGAATCTTCGTAATAATGTCAAATCCCTAATATGATATAAACCATTGAGCTGTGAAACCACTAACTATAAATCAAGACGTAAGTCAAGAGAATGAAAACCATGTCAAATGGCATCATGCAATAACTCAATGACGACACTATATTCAGCAACATTGTTTGAAGAAGGCCGTAAACATACACCTCCTGAAGACAATACTTGACCCGTAGGAGTATAGATCACCCAAGCAACCGAAGCTAAGTTTTGAGTGTGGCGGCTAGCACCATCAACAAATATTATGCAAATGGAAGACTCCATCAACATCCATCATAAGAAATGAAAGATAATAAAAAAAACCCAATCACCATAAGAAAACCTGACTATGCAATGCAAAACTGTACAGTAATATACAAAAATCAGACCTAACTGAAGATCATGCATAGTATTTTTTGAGATAGAGCCCATTTCTAGGATCCTCCAAGGTTGTCCCTTCATAATCAACCATATCGTAAGTGCCTTTCTCTAAGACTCGTTTAACCACATAAGGACCATGCCACATGGGATTAAATTTCCCTGCCCCCAAGGGTTCCTTAGCTTGATCCCACAAAAGGACCAAGTCACCTTCACTAAACTTCTTTGGACGGACAGACTTATCATATTGGACCTTGACGTGACAATTGTTAACCTCTAGAGCCACTAAGGCATCTCGCTACTGCTCATCAAGTTGCTCTAAGTGGACCAAACACTCTTTCAATGCTGAAGTGTCAGGTAAAAGCTCCATAGCTAGCTTCAGAGAAGGGATTTTGCGTTCAACCAGTAAAACTAACTCCACCCAATGCACAAGCTGATAGGGAGAAAAACTGGTTGCAGTATTAACCGCAGTTATATATGCCCACAAAGCAGGATATAACATGATATGCCAATTATCCTTGCTTTGTGTGATGGTTCATTGGAGAATAGACTTAAGTGACTTGTTCACTACTTCAACCTGTCCATTCACCTAAGGGTAATAAGAAGAGGAGTCCTCTTGCTTATATCCTAACTTGGAAGCCAACTCTTCCATCATTTTATTCTGAAAGTTCTTGCCATGAAAAGCTATTTCAGAATGCCGAACTGGGTGATAATCTGGTTGAAAATGAAATACGCGGCTGTCTCACCATCGTATTTAACTGTGGGCATAGCCTCTTCCCATTTCGTGAATTAATCAACAACCACAATAATATGATGATGCCCCCAGCTGAAGCTGGGTTGCAATCCATAAAATCAAGCCCCCACTTGGTGAAGGGACCGACGGTGACAATAGGATGTAACGGAGCTAGACATGAGTGCATATTACATGCAAACACCTGGAAAGGGTGCCACTTCTTAACCGCATTAACGCAATATTTGAAGATAGATAGACAAAAATAGCCCACTCTCAAGATTTTTTGTGTTGTAGAAAGCCCAGATAAATGACCAGCACACACCCCTTTGTGGCAATCTTTCAGCACAACCTCATCCTCATCATGGGTTAAACAACGACACAAAATTGAATCTACCCCACGTCAATACAAGGTGTTATCTACTATAAGATAGTTCTTAGCTACATGACGTAATTGCCACCGCTCATCCCATGAGAGGTGAGTAGGGACCTTCAATGTTTTCAGACACACAATGATATCCCTATACCAAGGGTCCACAATTGAGATGACGAAAATATTCTCATCGACAAAAGAATCCTCATAAACCTCCTCCTCCTCACTACAACAAATCCTAGAATTAGCGTCCCATTTAGCGTCCCTTTTTAGTGTAATTTTTTTTTACATTGAGTGGTCAAACTAGACGCTAAATGGGACGCGTCATGGAAAAAAATTAAAACGTCTCAAAAAGTGTATGTTTTTGCTTCCTAGATAGCATCCTTTATGACGTCCAAACTAACGTCTATTTTTTTGTTTCCAGAATAGCGTCCAACTTTGCTTCCTAAACAACGTCGAGGTTTGCTTCCTAAATAGAATCCTATTTTGCATCCTAGTGAGTGTCAGTTTTTGCTTCTTAAATGGCATCCCCATTAGTGCCATATTTGCATCCTTAATAGCACCCTGTTAGCATCCAAATTAGCATCCAATATTGCATACATTTTTTCTACCACTTTAGCATCCCATTTTGCACCATGTTTTACTTCCAAATATGTGCCAATTTTCGCTTCCAAATTTGCACCAATTTTTGCTTTTTTTTTGCATCGTGTTTCACTACCAAAATTATGCAAAATATTGCTTCTATTGTTGCACCATATTTTGCTTCCTATGTAGCACCATGTTTTGCATCCAAAGTAACGTTTTATTTTGCTACCATATCAACACCCTGCTTGGCTTCATCATTAGCCCACATGTTGCATCATTTTTAATGCCTAGTTTCACATCTTATTTTGCTACCATATCAATGCCATGTTTGGCTTCATCATTAGTGCCACCTATTGCATACTTTTTAATGCCTAGTTTCGCATATCTCATTTTTTTGTCACTAATTTAGTTTTTTTTAGTAGTTTTATATACAAATTTTGGTTATTTTGTTTAATCACTTATCTCTCATTGTTTGGTCACTTATATCTTATTTTTTGCTTACTAATATAGTTGTTTTTAACCAGTATTATAATATCATTAAGGCATGGAGGAATTGAACCACCAACCTCCTGCTTGTAAGGCATGAACTCTTCCATTGAGATAGAACCCTTTAAGAATTTGGGAACCTAACTTACAGAGTCCTCTATAATGGTAAAAAGGATCAATACACAAATTTGAGTATCTAATGGTCAGAAAATGATGATAGATTTTATAAGTTCACAATATATGGTCAAGCAGGTTATGAAATCCATAAACCTTTTCTAGGAATTTTCAACAAAACTCAAGAAATTGGCTTAATGGGATTTCAAAAATCACTATTCCCTAGCAATCGTAAGTGTACCACTATATGAGACCTAACAACAACAATTTGCAGAAAAATATAACAAATTTGTCGTCTTCTTTGGTGCATTTCTTGGGTTACATATACATATAAAAAATGTATCAAGATCCTCATAGGATAGGGCTACATTTGGGTTTTCTCAAAATCCTCATACTCAACAGAGCAATGTAGAAGTCTTGAGGCAGATGCTTGGGAAAGTTTGCTTGAAGGAAAAGTATAATATGAAGCATTCATCATTTCTTTCTTCAAATTCTTCTGATACATCAAAATCAAGTTTGAATAGTGCCGCTGGTCCATTTTCTCAAAATATTCCAATCAATGAGACAGTCAATCTACTTTTTCAAATGGGTTAGGATCAATGAAAGGTTTTGAAGAAAGGGTACCCCTTATGTTTGATAAAATAAATGGGCAGAGAAATAATTCATTTGAAGAGATGATATTGGGTCCCATTGGCGATGGCTTCGGGTTGGAAAACATAAATCCAATGCACCAAAAGAAGGTTTTGGGTCCAATTGGGGGTGGCTCTACAAGAAATATTGTTAAGTCTGAAAACACAAATTCAGTGCACCAAAAGAAGGCTTTGGGTCCCATTGGCAGTGGCTCTGCTAGAAACAATAGCAAGTTTGAAAACAAAAATCTAGTGCATCAAATGAAGGTTTTGGGTCCCATTGGCAGTAGCTCTACTAGAAGCACAACAAAGTATGAAAACACAAATCCAAGTGACCAAAGAATATTTCTAGGAAATAGCTCTCATAACCAAATTAAGCCCACAACAAAACAATTTTTGTCATTTTATTCCATGGGCTCTGGGCATGAGTCCATTGGTTTTGACTTTGACCTTCTTCGACTACCCATGAAGAATACCCTAGCCATAACAAGCAGCTAAAAATCAATGAACCTACCAATGCACGAGAAGAATGTAGTTGCTGATCAACGTGATCCTTTGTTTGGGCTTGACCTCCTTTNATCCCCTAGCCATAACAAGCAGCTAAAAATCAATGAACCTACCAATGCACGAGAAGAATGTAGTTGCTGATCAACGTGATCCTTTGTTTGGGCTTGACCTCCTTTCTCAACTGCCAACTTGCAAGAAATAAATATTATCCATTGCCCATGTCATGTGAACATGGATAAAATACTAACTGAGGAAAAGCCTCTAATAGTTCGGCATTTTCTAATAAGCAAAGTTTGTCCCCAACACAACAAAAATGGTTCAGCAAGGTATAAGGCCTAATTTTAGTTTCTAGAATGTTATACATAATACAATCATGGAAATTCACTAATACATGTTTATTCCCTTTCTTCAAAACCTAAGGAAATCCTTATCTTTTTTGTCACCCAAATCCAACCACCTTGGATAGTTGAGATATAAGGTGAATATGCAAAGGACGGATCAACACTTTCATTCAGAAATATTCTAATGCACTTGTAACAAAAGGAATAGAGCATGCATGATGCTCCAAGCTAGTTTATGTAGTCAAAACTAAGGCAAATAGGGTTTAAATGAATGAAAATCCAAATCAAATGGATTTTGAACTTTGATTGTGTGATCCAAGGTCAACCTTTGTGAGGAAAAAAAGTGTGACTATCCAAGACCTTTCACAACAAGATTCAAATTTTTTATCATTGCTGGCACATCACCTTTTGAGAGATCAACTGGCTTAGGATTGAATAGGTTCAAGATGACTTCCCCATATGTACAGGTTGGTTTACAAGCGATACATTGGAACAATGTTCTGATGGAAATCAAACCACTATGGTAAAGCCATGTGACTTGGGCTAGAAGTGATGACAAATTTCTTCATTAATAGCCTAATTAAAGGTTTTAATACAAAACAGTGGCTCAGTCAAGAGGAATATTTAAAGTAATCCAAGTACAGTGATGTTGTTGCAACCATGGAGACAATCATGCAAGTGTTGACAGTACTATTCCATGAGTAAGGTGAAGACTTGGGATACAATTTAACCAAAATTTCTAGTGCTAAAAGGTTGTGTAAAACACAACATGAAGTCCTATTTACCCCCATGATAAGTTTAAGAAGCAAGGTGGTTATTGAACTGGGACAATATTCTAACAAAATATGCATCAAGGAAACTAATGCCATATTTCGGAAGTACCAACCATCTTCAGCTATATGTGAACCTTAAATTTCATCTTCAGAATCACTCAGCTCTTCCTGCTCCATCACTATTCAGAAAAGGTATCCTTTTCTTCCAAGAACCTGAAATTTTCACTATAACCAAGAAATTTTGTGGGATCTAAAAACTACATATTGGAGAATTTTTAAATTCAACAAGATAGTGACATTTAATAACTAGAAAAAACAAAAACAAAAATTGCTCAACCATTCTCTAAAGAAAAAGGCACTAGAATAGAACATCAATGGAATGTCACATCAGGAAGAATATAAGATTCATATGATATTTCAAAGAGAAAGACAACTTCCATTTATTTAAGGCAAACTCTAATTGAAACAAAACATCCAAATTATACTGGCATAAATATATGAGTCCAAAATTCAAGATCAAGAAACACTGTCAATGACACAACCATGCTGAAAATTTAGCACTGACCAAAGAATGTTAAGTAAACTTCATCAAACAAGGAAACAACCAAAAAGGAAGATACATTTTATGGAAACGTACTTACAGGTTCTTTGTGAGAATATATTGATGGTGTCACTCCTCATTTAGTTGGAGGCTTTTCAAACCGAATAAGTAGGCAAACCGATGAATATGGGGAGTCCAAAGAAAAGATTGTTGATGTAATTGTAACTTCGGAATGTATTCACTTGTATTTCTTATGTATTGTAACCTGATGTATATTTCAGGATGTATTTGTAATGTTCTTGAGTCATGCCATGCCTTTAGGTTCCTATCGTTAGTTTCTATAATGTAAATAAGTCTTGTCAAGTCAAGGTGGGTAACCCTCCTTTTGTCTAAGGGTTAAAGTCCCCGCAGTTTCGGGGCACTAGGGTTATTAGACTCACCTAGTGAATTCAGCCCTAGTTGGGTTTATTCAAGTCAAGAATTAGTATAAATTGAGAGCCTCTAGCCTCTCTATTTATCATACACTCACTCAAACTTAGTTGTAGCGCATAGCTGAGGAAGAGAAAGACACCAGGGAAAGGAGGAAAGAGGTTACTGCTGTCAGGAGATCATCTTATTGTTTTGGGTTTCACTTTTGGTGTTGATTCTATCTCTGAGGAAGTTGAGGGGTTTTTTCCATTTACGGTTTCCCCGAGGAAAAAAATTGTGTTCATTGTCTCTTGTGTTTGATTGCTGTGCTTTTTGTTCTCTCAGTTAAAGATCCTAATGATATGCTAGCTTAATGTTAAAAATCTAACATGGTATCAGAGCTAACCTGAGAAGAAGACACTGTGCATCTGCGGGAACTAGGGCTTCCTAATTTTTGGATCTCTCTCCACATATTTTCAGCAAAAGAAGGTTGGAATAACTCTCCTCCATAGGGCACATCTTTTTGTCGAAACAGAATCCAATTTTGAGGTTTTTTAGTTTTGGACCTGACACTACTGCTGAAAATTAGGGATTTTCACAGAAGTGGAATTTTTTAGTGAGCCCAAGCCTGGATTAATTACCTCCCCAAAATCAAAGTATTTGGTTGGACAGAACTCCAGAAAATAAAAACCCTAATATGCTCTTGAACCAGCGCTACAGGATTTCAACTCCAAATCCATATTCGACATCTTGACCTGGTAAGATCTAAATCCTTTGTATTTCCATTTGAGTTTCTCAGTTATGATGTCTCATCATACCAAGCTTGATGAAAAGCTTGAGGGAGCTGATAACTTCTAAGCCTGGAAGTATAGGATCTCCTTGGCCGAGGAAGAAAATGAGTTGGACTCCTATATCAATGAGGAGGTTCCATTTCCAGAAGGAGATGAGGCTAAGGCCTTACATAGGAATAATTTGGTTATGGAAAAGAGGATCATTGATGATTCTATCAAGGATCACTTCATACCACAGGTGTCCTCCCTCAAGACACCTAAATCTATGTTTGATGCCCTAACCAAACTATTTGAAGGGAAGAACATCAATCGGAAGATGACTCTAAGGAACCAGTTGAAGAATGTAAAGATCCAAACTGAGGAGACCATCCAGTCATACTTCAAAAGGGTCTCCCAGAGAAAAGAACAGCTGGAAGCAATAGATGAAGAAGTGGAGAATGCATAAATTGTGATGAAAACATTGAATGGCCTCCCTAGGTCATGGGATTCTTTCATCCAAGGAATCTATGCTAGGAATAAGTTAGTCAAGTTCAGTAGACTATGCAAAGAATGTTCACAAGAAGAAGCTCAAATAGTAGCTCAAGAAGAAAAGATGGGAAGTGAATATCAAGCTCTCATAGTACACTCCAATAAAGGAAGAAGGGAAAAGCATCATCACCAAGGTAAGCATTCTCATTAGAAAGGTTCATCCAAACTCAGATGTTATACATGTGATGAAATAGGACACTATTCTAGAAACTGTCCCATGAATAAGAATGGACCCAAGAAGAAGAGGAAATCCAAAAGAAGACATCATGCTCACACTGTTGAGGATGATAATCCTCCCAGAAAGAGAGTAAAACAAGAAATTGAAGACTCTTCAAGTGAAGATGAATATGTTCTTATCTCCGCTCTCATGGGAACTGTCACTCATGGAAGAAAAGATTGGATTATTGATAGTGGGGCTTCCAAACACATGACAGGTTTCAAGGAATCCTTTGAGAAACTATCCGAACATAATTCACCCCATAAGGTGAAACTTGGGGATGACTACCAATATCCCATAAAAGGTAATGGTGAATCCTCCTACAATCTAGACTCTAGAAAGTCTATGAAAATGAAGGATGTCTTGTTTGTACCAGGACTAAAGAAGAATATTCTATCCATATCGGCACTGGATGCAAAATACATGAGGGTTACATTTGTAGATGGCCAAGTCCTCATGTGGCCAAAAGGAAAGACTATTGACGATGCAATAGTAATTAGAGAACAAGAAGGAGGATTATACAAATTGAAGGGCCATCCAGAACAAGCTTTGGTCCATGACACGGTAGAGCCAAATGAACTTTGGCATAGAAGGCTTGCACATGTGCACTACCACTTGCAAGCAAAGTTGTTGAAGGTTTTTCAGAAATTCAAGAAAAACATGAAGGAGTCTGCAAAGGATGTGCGAAAGGAAAGAATACAAAGAAGACATTTCCAAGTAGCGAAAGCAAGGAAAAAGGAATCTTGGAAATCATCCACTCCGATGTATACGGACCAATGTCATCAAGTTCACTAAGCCGGTATGTATACTATGTTTCTTTTATTGATGACTTTTCTAGGAAGACATGGATTTACTTCATAAAGAAAAAATATGAAGTTTTCAGCAAATTCAAAGAATTCAAAGCCTTGATCGAGAACCACACAGAAAAGAAGATCAAGAACTTTCGATTAGATAATGGTGGAGAATTCACATCAAATGAATTCAAAGAATTATGCAAAGAATCAGGGATTAAGAGGGAGTTATACACTCCATATAATCCACAACAGAGTGGGGTTGCAGAAAGGAAGAATAGAACTATCATGGAAGCTGCAAGAGCAATGCTTCATGATCGAGATATTCCCATGCATCTATGGGTAGAGGCTGCCAAAATAGCGGTGTATGTACAGAACTGTACTCCACACAGAGTACTCGAGAACAAGACTCCTGAAGAAGTCTTCTTCGGCAAGAAACCAGAAGTCATCCATATCAAAATATTCAGTTGTCCAGTGTACATACACATTTTGAAAGAAAAGAGAACAAAATTAGATCCTTCAGGAAAGAAGGGTATATTTGTGGGATACTCTAAAAGCTCGAAGGCTTACAGAATATACTTCCCAGGATTCAAGAAGATCGACATCAGCAAGAATGTAACATTTGATGAATACACATCTTACAACAAATCCAGAAAGAGACCTGGTGAAGAACCTAACGAAGCAGAAGCACCCAGAATTCATGATACAACCATGAATGAAGAAACTGAAGAAGAAGATCGATAATTTGAAGAACCACAAAGACCTGTAGATCCACCTCAAGAGAAGAATCCTCAAAAGAGGAAACCTGCTTGGGTACAAGAAATTATCCAAGGTGAAGAAAGATATGGGGCTCCAAAAGAGAATCATAGAGAAATAAATAGAACCAGATTCTGCTTCAGATATGTAGCCTTACTATGTGACTTCATCAATGAAGAACCTTCCAATTATGAAGAAGCGACAGAATGGGAAGAATTGAAGGATGCTATGATCGAAGAGTATGAATCGATCATGAAGAATGATGTTTGGGATGTTGTCCCAAGACTAGAAGGGAAGTCAGTTGTAACTTCCAAATGGATCTACAAGATCAAGCATGCTGTAGATGGTAGCATAGATAAATATAAGGAAAGATTCATGGCTCATGGCTTCTTACAGAAAGAAGGAATAGATTATGAAGAAACCTTTGCACCTGTAGCCAGATACACTTCCATCAGATCAGTACTTTCTCTAGCTATAGTGAGGAAATGGAAGATACACCAAATGGATGTCAAGACTGTTTTCTTGAATGGTGTAGTGGAAGAGGAAGTGTATGTAGAAAAACCACTCGGTTTTGAGACACATGACAGGGAATCTCATGTGTGTAGATTGAAGAAAGCCATGTATGGTTTGAAACAGGAACCTAGGATATGGTACGGTAGAATTGACAACTTTCTATCTAGTTTGGGCTTTACCAAAGGTAAAGAAGATTACAACCTTTACTACAAGGTTGAATATGGCAACCCAGTGATAATCCTACTGTATATAGATGATCTGTTTGTAATAGGTATGGATTGGTTGATTGCTAATACAAAGAGAAATTTTGCTGCCGAGTTCGAAATGAAGGACTTGGGTATGATGCATTATTTTCTAGGCATGGAGGTGTGGTAGAATGCAGATGTAATCTCCCTCGGACAAGGGAAGTGTAGTAGAGATCCTGAAGAGGTTTGGGATGATGGACTACAAGGCCATGACCACACCTATGGCATCGAACCTGAAGCTATTGAGTGATGCTTCATCAGAAGTGGTTGATGCTACTCTCTATCGTTAGATGATTGGGTCCTTGATGTACCTGATGAACACGAGACGAGATATTTTCTTTGATATGAAAACCTTGAGCCAGTTCTTGAAAGATCCAAGACATGTTCACTTGATTGCTGCAAAGAATATTCTAAGGTACCTGAGGGGTACAGTTGATTATGGGCTCAAGTATGAGGAGAATCAGAAGATTAACCTGTAGGGTTATGTTGATTCAGATTGGGTAGGCAGTGCCATCGATAGAAAGAGAACTTTAGGGTGTTGCTTCAGTATGGGATCAGGTGTGATCTCTTGGTTTAGCAGGAAGAAATCCTGTGTGGCACTAAGTATAGTTGAAGCAGAGTATGTCACAGACTATTCAACTAGTTGTGAGGTAGTATGGCTGAGGAAGCTACTATCTGGTTTATTTGATCTCCAGATGGATGCTACTTGTATACATTGTGACAACTAGAGTTGCATGAATTTGTCAGAGAATCCAGTGTTCCATGACTAATCGAAGCATATCGAGATCAAGTATCACTATATCAAGGATATGGTGTAGAGGGGAGCAGTGAAGCTCCAATATGTTGCGACAGAGGAACAAATAGCTGATGTGTTGACAAAGCCATTGGCTAGGGTGAAGTTGGAAATGATGAGACCCAGAGCCATTCTAACATGGTGAGAGGATTGGTTCATTCCATGGTCAGATTTAAGGTATGAGCCATTCTGTCATGGTGAGAGGATTGGTTCCTTCCATGTCAGATATGAGTGCTGATCCATTCTGATGTGACTGTAGGATTGGTTCCTACATGATCAGAAGTAAGCACTAAATTCCATTCTTGGAATGGAGGCATTTGGTCAGTTACCAAGTAGCTCAGTCTGGGACTGGGGGGCATTCTGATATGACGGTAGGATTGGTACCTACTTGATCAGATGTGAGTGCAATCCCTTTTGAACATGCATGTTGGATTGGTTCCTCACATGTGTTGGATGTAAGTGTAGATCCCTTTTGAACATGCATGTTGGATTGGTTTCTCACATGTGTCAGATGTAAGTGTAGAGCCCTTTCGAACATGCATGTTGGATTGGTTCTTCGCATGTGTTGAATGTAAGTGCAAATCCTTTTTGAACATGTATGTTGGATTGTTTCCTCGCATGTATCAAATGTAAGTGGAGAGACTTTTTGAACATGTATTTTGGATTCGTTCCTCACATGTGTCAAATGTGAGTGCTGGGCCTTTCTGATAGGGTTGTGGAATTGGTTCCCACATGGTCAGATGTGAGTGTTGGGCATGCATTTCTGATATGATTATAGGATTGGTTCCTACATGATTAGATATAAGTGTTGGGCAGGCCATTCTGACTTAGGGTCAAATATAAGCATTGAAGAAGACCTACATGGAGGCTAGGCCTACAACCAGCATGGAAAAGGGATGGCTCTGTAGAAATTCCTATGACGAGAAGAATCATGAGATAGCACCCGTGATGATCCAGTGATGATGATCTAGCAGAGATGATCCAGATCGAGGGATGATCCAGTTTTAGTGATGATGATCCAGATCCAGGTGAAGATGACTTGAAGATGAAGGTGACTTGAAGATAGAGATGACTTGAAGGTAAATATGATAAGGACTAGATGATGATCCTGATGATACAAAGAAGAAGACTTGTGCTGATAAATTGTGTGGAGAGAATACCTTCCTAGTTAAGAGGGAGTGTTTATGTAATTGTAACTTCGAAATGTATTCACTTGTATTTCTTATGTATTGTAACCTGATGTTTATTTTGGGATGTATTTGTAATGTACTTGATTCATGTCATGCCCCGAGGTTCTTATCGGGAGTTTCTATAATGTAAACAAGTCATGTCAAGTCAAGGTGGGTAATGCTCCTACTATCTAAGGGTTAAATTCCTTGCATTTCCGAGGCACTAGGGTTATTAGACTCACCTAGTGAAGTCAGCCCTAGTTGGGTTTAGTCAAGTCGGGAATTAGTATAAATAGAGAGCTAGCCTCTCTATTTATCATACACTCACTCACACTCAATTGTAGCACATAGTTGAGGAAGAGAAAGACACTTGAGCAAGGAAGAAAGAGGTTACTACTGTTGGGAGATCATCTTACTATTTTGGGTTTCACTTTTGGTGCTGATTCTATCTCTGAGGAAGTTGTGGGGTTTTCTCCATTTATGGTTTCCCCGAAGAAAGACACTGTGTTCATTGTCTCCTGTGTTTGATTACTGTGCTTGTTGTTCTCTCAGTTAAAGATCCTAATGATATGCTAGCTTAATGTTAAAAATATAACAAAGATAGAACGGCATTGGCACCATACCCTACATATTATCATAAACATCTTGTCTTTAGTCAATCTTCAAAAATAAAATCAAGCTAAAAAATTATTGGTATGACATCAATATATTATTTGAAAAATGGCATTGCAACAGATAAGCAGGGTGCCAAGAACATTCATGCATAATGAACTAAGAACAGGAAACAAAATGAGGTAACTAACTAAATAAAAATCAATCAAATCAATTGCTCTCATAATAGGAAAAAATGAACGATACTTACATCTTAAATTTCATTGGGCGATAACTGGAAATAGAAGTCCTCTGTCAGTTATTCTCTCCTTTCTCTATGATATAAACATATTGTACCATAAAAAGGGTCTGGAAAGAGGTAGAAAACTTCAATCAGTTTCCTAAACAAAATTTCTTACCATCTGAGAAAGTAAATCTCTCATAGGAAAACCGCATATTAGAAGTTTGTCCTTTTGTTGAAGTGACAACATACCTCATTCTCCAACATATGAATCCCCTCAAATCATTGGAACAAGACATACATATAGACATGTCTATGTGTATTATGATGAGAGTTTCAATATCGTGGATACTAAAGGTAATCTATCAACTTGAAATAGTAAAACATGTATGCTGAAAATGAATAATGTATTCTAATCAATCTCTGCATTTCATGCTTTATTACATAGTTAATGAATCTCTGAGAGACGGATGGTAATTCTATTCATTGAACTCACCAACAAAACCTGCTTGAAAGGTCAAAGATAAATCCTTGATGTATATATTGAGTCCACTTAAAACCATTGAGATACATTATATTAAAAAATACGGGCAAAAACAAAAATGGCATGTCAATTGAAAGATATCAGTTATGAACTTCAAAAAGACATCTGCCCTTCTTTGAAAGATTAGCATAAAGAATGCCTTCATGTGAAAGCGAAGACAATTGCATATTTCCACTACATCAAGTAAACACAAAACCTGCCACATATAGTTGGTGGAACTTATGGTGTTCTCAGTCCAAAGATGTAGGACCTCTCATTCTCCCAATAAAAAATAGGTACATAAGCAAGAAAAAATTAGAAGGATAGCTAATTAGCATTTTGATATCTGTATAGATTGGTGGAAACCAACTCCATAAATAAAGAAAATATTGAGTTTTGTTTTTGTAGATGTGCTACAGGCATTCGTTCAAGATCTATGGAATCCAATAGTCCATACCAATAAATATAGATAACTCAAATGAGATGTGAGTTTACATCAAAGCACATAGCTCTTGATGGTTTATTTCTGGAGTTCCAATGTAAGAAGGGCCTATTAGTTAAGCCCAAATATTTGTGTGTAAATCATTGAAGACTAGCATATGTTGAATGGGAGATTACTTTCTTGAGGAAACAATTCCCCCTTTTAATTTTTCACTCGGAGAAAATATCACCTATTATTGTTGGTGGTGAATGGTACTGCCCTAATTTTATCTTCTTCGAGGAGCTAGGAAATAACTTTGAGGATCCCAAAATTGAGTTGATGGAAACTTCCTTCTACAAGATTGAGTTAGAGAAATTTTTGGAGGAGATTTACAATACGAGAGGGGAAGATATAGTTGTGTGCTAGACTCAGACTGGAAGAAACATTAATATTTTGAATGAAAACAATTCAAGAAACAAGAGATGATGATGGAAGTTTTTGGATCAAATGACTATTGCAGGAAAAGGAAAATTTCAAGGGGTAAGACTAATATGTCCCATTATTGCAAAATGAGGTCATACCAAGGTAGGAAAGCTTATATTATAAGTACAGATAGATACATGATGTCCCATTTTTTGCTTCTATAATTAAAAAAACCACGTTCCTTCCTAAATTAAAAAATGATTTTAATGGATCAAGCACCATTTTACTTTTCATTTTAGTATATACACATGTCTATGCGTCTATGCATAGAGACATAAGAAAATATAGATTCAAACAAACTATGTCAAGTCTATTTACGTAAACTAAAACATATATAGATTCAAACTAGATCAAAGAGATATGTATGGTTGACTCAGGTATGGGGTATTTGTACAGTGTATATATAGATATAAATACAAACAAGAAAGATTGGAAAGAGCAGGCGAACTTTAAACATGCTATATGTAAATCGTTAATTTTTAAGTCAATCAAATATGGTTAATACTCTTTGAGTGCAACCATAGTATGCTACAGGGAAATCATAGACACAAATAATTTGGTTGCTACGTTTTGGGTGTTAGCTCTTAGGGATTCCATTTTTCTCTTACCTTACCAAAAACTTCCATAGAAGAAAACCTAGTTTGAGCCTAGTGGTATAACTTCATACCTGGAATGGAGAGCACCATTCTTGTCACCCGTGGCCGCAATATTCACTAAGTACCTAGATAGAGAAGGAAAATACTCTTTTCGTTATAGAACCCAAGAGTTGTGAAACAAAATTAAAAAAACAGAAGAAAAAAAAAATATCATAGGTTATATTTCGCCTAGAAATTGCATGGAGACACTTTCACTAAATTACATCCCAAGCTCACAATTCTAAAAATGGAGATAGTGCCATCATGTAGATAATGCCTTGCTGAGAATCCCTATGAATAAATATGGAGTCAAGAGTAATAAGAATAAGAAGAAACATGGAGAAAATATTGTTGTCTTACCATGGTTGTGTGGGATAGGTTGATCACTTCTTCATGATATTCGAAATTTAAAACATCATTGCAAATAAGACCATGAAGAACAGGTTCGAGGAAAACCAGAGAACATAAAACTGAGTTCCTCGTAAACTCACTAGAGTCACCTTCTACCTCATGTAAAGTATGTTGAGGAGCACCAAAGGTAAATTTCCCAATGCTACAAAGAGTTCAGACAGGGTTCCAAAAGCCATGCTGTCAAAGTGCCAAAATTTTAGGCTCATAAATTGATGTCGTCGTGAAAAAACCCCAAAATTAATGTACTGCTAGTGTTCATGTGATTAAGGATGAAGATAAATCGCCAGGTGGAAGGATTGATGGCATTGGAACTCATTGCCAACCACTACTATAAAATGCACATAAGCAACATTTATAACCGTCCCATCCTCCTCTTCATATCTATGGTCCTTGTGAGAAAAAATGGAGATCGAAGGGATAAGATCAATCAATCCATAAGGTTTAACTTATTTAAAATTCAGTTGAAATCATATGGGTTTAGCATAAATTACATGATAATAAAATTTAAATATGTGAACCATAACCTATGAGATGGATCTTAATTCAATTTAGTATTGTGAATACTAGCATTTAGTTTATGGATTGAACCCTTATGGAGTAATGAGAAGGAACCATATAGAGATTATATAGAGATTTTTTGCACTGCTAGTTACTGAAGCAAATAGAATCTTTTTAACTATTTTAAAGAAATAAGAAATGATAAGGTGGGAATAAGGTTAGGAAAGAGAGATACTAATATTTAAATAGCTACATTAAAGGTTACATTAAAGGTTTAAAAGACAAGGAGGTTTCTTAAATAGCTACATTAAAGGTTTCAAAGAAAAAGAGGTTTCTTAATTAAGTTGAGAGTAATAGTGAACATAACTAAGAGATTATAAGATGAACTCATTGATAATGATGAAAAAAGGGAAATTTTAGGTGTCTTACAAATACATTAAATAGACATAATAAAAACCTTAATATTGTTCAAACAAAATTTTTAATTGGTAATTATTAAAAAATGACTCATAATATCATTATAATAGAATACTATATATATTTTGAAATTTGTTTTTTTCATGAAAAATGAGAGAAAGAAAACTAGTAATTCATTTGAAGTTGCTTGTATTGTTCATCCTTGATTTTTCCATAAATATTGTCATAACCTACATTACCAAAATCATGAAAGAAAATTATAGTAGTAGTCACAATAAAATAAAGAGCAAAATAGATGAAAAACTTTATATATGCAGTGTTATTCCAATCCAATTTCTTTCTACTCAAAATTCTATCTAGTATTTTCTCACAATATTCTTCCCATAAATCAGATTTATTTGTTTGTTAGGGAAGCAACATCAGTAATTCAATCTTTTTTTAAGGGGCATGGTATTAGTTTATGATTTTTGTGTTCACCTTCTATAAATCATACTACAAAGTAAAGAAATAGGGTTGAGACCTAAGCAACATTCATGCCTGTTTTATTTTTGCAAATAAAAATGGTTGTAATTTTATTTGTCGTTGGGGCTAGGCCATGGTTTCTTCAAGGAAGAAAACTTATTGGAAGTAATATTTTGTGAAAATTAATAGTGAAGGCTTGAAATATTTCTTTTTTGTCAGAATAAACATGGGCAAAGCAAGCAAGGAAAAAAATTGTTAACCTAGTCCAATATTTGAAGAGAATTAAGATAACCTAGCCCTTTTATCCTACTTCCCATTATGAAATAGAGGAAATGAAACAAAAATGGACCAAATACGTAAAAATATATAGTTTTGGGGGTGCAACAAGAATTTTATTTATGAATGCTTTTGGTAAAGCACAATTGTTAGTGCAAAAGATCAAAATAAAAATCCTCAAGGTAACTGATATTGTGTGTACGAGAAGTTACCTCTCATGATGTATGGTAGGAGAGGAGATATGTGCAACTAACAAAATATGGTTAAAATTGGTCTAAGTGAATAGTAAAAATGATCTCGGAGCCATGTGACAAAACCCTTTCTTGCAAAAATGGAAATGATTTATTGGTCGTGGCTTGCCATTTCTAACATGCATGATTAATTATTGGTTTTTGCTCATCCCATGTGTGTGTGTGTGTGTGCGTGTGTGTGCGCTTTAGGTTCTTGCAATTGCAGTTATGGTAGGGAGATCGTCTAATGGTGGACATTATTCACTAACGGTGTTCAATGCTAACAATTGTAAGCACCATCGTTTCCTTCTATTGTCGTTGTAAAAAAGAAACTAAGCAATGCTTGCACACATGTTCAGCGTGAATAGTTCAATGTCTAACCTTGTTGTAGGAGAAGAAAAAGAACTCAAAATTGTCAGGGTTCTTTCTCTTTGTTAGATTCTTGCTAGGCTCAATGTTTTGTTCTTCACTGGCATTTTAGGAAACCTTGAACAATAAAATGACAATGAACTGAAAAGGGTTAGAGGAAAGAATGGAAGAAAGACTAAATTGAACAATAAAATGGCAATGATCTAGCATTGATAGAATACAATTTAATCGAGTAGAGGGAAACAACCAAAAAGTTGACGCTAAAGCGAATAATAAACTGCGAGTAAACTAGTATTGAGTGAATATAGTTGAATTTAATGCCTAGCATTGGGAAGAAAATGGAAAATCCCTTATGAAGATAAAGGGTATGGGCACTAAACTTAGCTCCAGTTAAAGGACAAAAAATAGATTTGCATGTAACGTGCATAATACCACATGGCAATGCATGCCTTTGACATTTCGACCACACACGAGACCATGTGTCAATCCATTCCCTCAAAACATCATACACATTTGCATTGGAGGGGGAAAAATGATTTCAAATACTCCACGTAGACCACATAGTAGACGATGTGGCAATATAAACATGGAAGTGTTGATCTAGGATAGAGCATGAAAGTATTTATTTCTCATTTCAATGAAAAAAGCAATGAAGTGGTCTATAGCAGAATGCATGTTGCATTGAAACGAACATTTTTTCTTTCCTAAAAGAGTAGCTAGTATGAAAAAACACATAAGTCATTTGAGGGAAAGCACAAATAATTCTTATCAGGACAACAAGAAAAATCCACCAACCGTGTCGATTTAGAAGACCAACTACTACAAGGAAGTGTAGAAAGAGGAGTGCATATCTAGATAATATTTGGAGAACAATGATAAGACTCCCCAACATAACAATGTGTAAATTGTGCCAATATGAAGCCACAACAACAAATCTTACAGTCATATGTAAAGTGGAGGAAGTAAAAATGTGGCATAGATAGCAGCCTCTGATTTTAGAGCCATAGAAGCTCAAATGAATTCTTCTATGGGAAAATGAACTAGTTATAAGCATACTTGCAAAATGGAGAGGGAGAAAAAAAATCTAGAGAAGCAAACTCTACGGAAGATTCTGAATGTACCAACTTGACTTCTTATCCATGTGAATTGCAGTGAAATTCTACTACATTCTATTCTAATATTGAAGCTCTTTAGGATGATTAAAGTATGGAAGAAAACCTTTGTTTTTGTTTTTTAGTGACTTTTTTTTATAGGTTAAGGTTGGATTTATTGATAATGAAAGATCTTGTAAATAGATACATTGGTCTTGAAAGGAGTTGAACTAGTAGTACCCATTTCTACAAAGAGATTCAATAGGCAGTTTCAAAAGTAATTCTAGTATAATTCCTAATATGTTATTAAATATTTTTTAATATTCCTAGATAATTCCTTAACAATTATTGAAACTTCTCAATGTATTCGCAAAGACTCTTGAAATATTCCAAATATATTGCTATATATTGTTATTTATTAAATTAATCTAGAAATAATAGTAAAATTATAGCCTTTTAAATTTCAATTCAAAGGATATGTTACAATCCTCCCACGAAGGATCAATATATGCATGGATTGGCGTTATATGGGATGTTTTGTGGACGTTAGTTGGGAGAGCTAGGCACTTTTCAGGATCTATCTATCTGGAAAAGTTAAATGTCATGTTACAAAATATAAAGCAATTATCTTGTAATCATCTGAAGATGTTAAATGCCAAGTTACAACATATAGAACAAGACATTTCTCATGCAAAAGCATGCCAAGAAGACAGAAGTTGCCTTGTTTCATGAGGCACTGCATTGGGTATTTGTGGAATGGGTGTAGCAACTGGTGTAGCTTTTGCCTATTTGTATTTTAGGTACAGGCAGAAGGTATGAATAAGTAAAAAAATAAAAGTCATATAATCAGTTTTCTGTGCAGCTACCCTTCTCTTGTAGAATGCTTACCACCAGACATACGTGATTACTTGTTTAGAATATTAAGGCCGTAGCCTTATATGCCATCATTGTAAAGGAATTCGTGATCATTTTGATTGTCTTCTGTGGATGGTCTCATCTTCCTGGAGAACTAGTGCAGAGAGAGGTATTTTGAAGGTGTTTCTCAGCATTGCCAAGATTACTGCTAGTTATGTAGGATCCATTGATTTTTCAAGTGAAGTTGAAGTAAAATTATTGCAAGATATCGATTAACTGATACATTTTCATATTTTTCAAAATGATCAAGAATTTTGAAGTCAGAGATGAGCCATCAATTGATATTAGATGGTTTCTCAATTTAGTTGTGTACCTCATCTAACACTTGCAATTTTTTTTTTTTGTTAACAGATGCTTTTGACATTTCTACTTTGTTGTATTTCAGCAGTGGAATATCAATCTACTTGTCAGGTTAAATTCCAGGTGCAAGTCCTGGGTGATTATGGCATAAGAGTATCTACTTAGCCAAATGAAAATTAATTGTAATTACTGATTCATATTTTTAAGGGCCATTGTATTGATAAAAACAAGCCGCTTGTGGTCCTGATGAATTTGGGCCAATTGTAATCCTCTTCAAGCTAGACAGAAGCAATTTCTACCTTAAAAAAAAACTTGCATCCATCGCTTGGGTTTAAACACCAAAAAGCACAAACTTGCATCCATCGCTTGGGTTTAAACACTAATATCTCATTTTCCAGGAAACAATAACCACGAAGTATGCATCTGGCCACCTTTACTAGGAAGTGCTAAAAATGGAGTCTCCTGTGTAGATACCTACCTTTAATGCGTCTAGAGAATACAAAAAAAGGTCACCTCAAGGACTCTCCATAATATAAGGAAATTTCATACATTTTCCAAGGAGCTTAAATGGGGTTTTATAGAGGGGGAAATGAATAATAGTGCCCCAGTTACTCAAATGGGCTTGGAGACTCAACTTTGATACTTGATAGGGTCTCCCGAAGAAACGCATAAAAAGGGGGAGAGCACCTGACCCACTACATCTAGCTTCTCAAATATTTTAATGGTAAATTGGTTCTACCTCTCAGCCCACACATCATCCTTGCAGCTTCAAGCTTTTATCCCGCATCCAAGAATGCAAAACTAGAAGTACACCTAACGGATTTTTGACCTTCCTTAGGAAGCTCCGGTATTTTTCATTTAGAAATAAAAATATTATTAAGGAAGGGAGCTTCTCACTACTGGGGGCATGGAATAATATCTGATATAGGGTTTGATTTCTCGTGTAGGGTTTCAGAGAATCCACATGCAACAACCAAGTTTTGCAATTCTAGGATTAAGAATAAAATATCGGCACATATTGGGAAATCGAATAGCCATTTCAATTGGTGCAATGGAAATGAAACCCTATCAAAATCTATACACATTCACACAAACCCTTGGACGACAATTGGGTGTCAAAATAGGGCACAAGAAGTATATAATTTGATGTGGCAAATGAAAATAATAGCAACAACATACATCGCATACATCAAATAAGGGAAGAAAATGGGGATGAAAAATAGACTGGTGTACCTTAGCAAGCCATGCTGGAAATCCCTTGACCTTGGAGAGCACAAGATCTCTGAGCCTCGATTGTCTACAAGCAATTGTTTTTCCTCCTCCTCTTTTATTCGATGACATGTCGTAAAACCTTGATGAAAACGACCAATGTAAATTTTATTATTATTCCTGTCTGGCATACCCTAAACAAGAATTATACCCTAGTCCTCCTCTTCCACAATTTCCATAAAACCATTAATTTTCCCCTGCCCCTGAGGCCACAATAGTGTCAATTACTCATAACAATTGGGTACCTGTTAAATTATCAATTAATATTTTATAGAGGCAATATTTTCGTGGCTCATTGGCAAATGGAGGAATGGGCTCATGATGGAATCCGTTGGCTGCACGTTTCAACCTTTTTATCACAATTGAACTCAAACCCTTTGATCCCTCCAAATCGCATATATCCTTATGCTTGTTCTTCGGAGGTCCTGATACTTGGATGGGAGAAATGCTAAAGAGGACTCCAAATCACCCTAGCTATCTCCCTCTGCTTGCTTGTCGGAGGTCTGAATGAAATATTATAATATGTTTTAATTTTGTGTTTTTTTGTTATATATATATATATATATATATATATATATATATATATATATGTATGTATGTATGTATGTATGTATGTATGTATGTATGTATGTATGTATGTATATGTATGTATGTATATGTATGTATATATATGTATATATACATATATACATACATACATACATACATATATATATAGATACATACATATATATATAGATACATACATACATGGTAACAAAAAAACACAAAATTAAAACATATATATACATATATACATACATACATACATACATATATACATACATACATACATAGTTTTGTTTTGTTTAGAATCAGATGAACAAAATATTATAATATGTTTTGATTTTTTGTTTTCTTTTATATATATATATATTTGTTTTATTTTATTTTGAATTGCTTTATTTTTGTGTTTTTATTTTGTTTTATTTATTTTATTTTATATATTTACTTTTAATATTTTTATTGAAATATGAATAAAATATGAAATGTGAATAATATAACATCACTACAAGATTTGAATGTGAAATTTGACGACAGAATCCGACGTCATCCGAAATTTCACACGGATGTGATGGACAATAGTCAATCTACAAAATGCTGACAACAAAATATTTCTATCGTCGTCGATTATTCGACACTTTGGAGTCGAAAGTCCAACTCTTGTAGTGGCGGTTATCCGACACTTCCGTGCCTGATAGGCGTCGGATTTCCAACTCATGTAGTTGCAGTTATTCAACACTTCCCTGTCGGATCTTCAACGTCTATGAACCAAACACAAGTTATATATCCTACCCATAAGATTTAGATATCCGACGGTCCGTAGATATTTTTTTTATAAGGTTTACATGATTTTAAATTTTATGGTTCAATACTTTCAACGATAACTATGTTCAAGGCATCGAATATCCGACGCATGGCCATTATAAATATAAATTGTTTTAAACATTTCGACATGTTTATTGTGGAAGCGACGGACGATTGCGAAAAATATTTGTTCCTCGACGGACGTTTTCAAGAATAGTTTTATTCTTTAGCGGACGGTTGTGGGAATTTTTTTTTCATCGATAGATAGTTTGCCGTGAATTTTTTATTCTTCGACTTCTCTCCGTTTGACAAAACCTTGATGCGTGGAACTTGATTTTTTAAGACAACCAGTTATATTAATTAATGAAGTTTATGACAAAATGTTAAATAGATTAAATATTCCGGATCCAAACGAAGACAACCGACAATTGCTTGCTAGACTATGGGATGCATCGAAACGAAGGGGTGATGGAAAATGTTATTGTACATGTACTCAATGTAGGGGATTTAAGAGGAGAATAATATTGATCTCAAAAGCCACAAAACATTGCAGGGAACATGGACACGTTGAGGAGGGGAACGAATATCGTCCATTTGTAGGTTTAGCATTATAAACATTATTATATTCAGTTTTTTTGGTAATTGTATGTATTATTTTTTTTTCATATATTAATGTATATCTATTGATGTTTCCATGTATTTATATTAAAGGAAATACACCCTATAGCATGTCATCCAGAGGAAGTGCTTTCAGAACAAGTTCAGGATCAGGATCATGCGTGTATGTTTAATGGAGAACAAGTGAATGATCATATTGAACAAGATGATCATGTCGATGATGTAATTGAAGATGATGGTACAAATACATTGATACATGATTCACTAACATTAGAATGGATGATGATTATGTTGATAATGGAAATGATGATGACTTTGATGATGTTCACGATATACCTCTTCTCGATAAGGCATATGAACCCCTTTATGAAGGCTCCAAAACAAATCTTCTCTCTACTATATTGTTGATAATGAACTTGAAGGTTATGAATGGTCTTTCAAACATTGCAATCACACGTATGCTAAGGTATCTAAAATAATCCATCACATATATAGGATCGTGATAAAGTTTATTTGAATTCCTCTAACAATTGTATTGTTAACTCATTATTGATCATCGTACGAATGGAGCGTGTTTCGTTAATATTATTTATTTATTACATTAACAAACAAAAAATTGTAACTTGATAGCTGATTTTTTGTTACCACCATCAAATATTTTACCTTGCACATTTCGATATTTATCTTCCATCATGAAAGAGATTGGAATGCATTATGAAGCAATTCATGCATGCCCCAATGACGATGTTATATATTATAATCAGCATGAATTTGCAACAGAATGTCTGGAATGTCATGTAAGTAGATATCATACAGATAAAGTAACAAAAAAGGTGCCTCAGAATGTTCTTCATTATATTCCCATCATTCCATGTTTGCAACGACTGTTCAGGTGCAAAAGCATAGAGAAATTTATGGATTACCATGCCAGGAATAGAATTCAAGATGATGTTATCCGAATGCCTGCAGATGGTACTGCTTTTAGAGATATTGAGGAAAAGTGGCCTCACTTTAAAGAAGAACCACGTAATCTTAGGATTTCTTTGGCAGTAGATGGTGTTAATCCATTTGCACAGATGAAATCCATTTACACAGTGTGGCCTATTTTTGTTATCAACAATAACATTCCTCCATGGTTGTCAATAAAGACGGAGCACATAATGTTGTCGATGATTATTCCAGGTTTTATTGACGAAAACTATTTTATTTATAATGTAGTTGTGGCATCTCATTTGTTGTAATATGTATCTTAATTTCATATATATATTATTTTACTCTTCTGCATGGTTTATATATCTAAATGGTTCTCATAATGATATATTTTATATGTTCTTCAAATTATGAATCAAGTAAGTTCCAAGTCAAAGATATGAATGTATACATCGAACCTCTTATAGATGAGCTACTGAAGTTATGGAATGGCATAACTGTGTATGACGTATCTAGACCAATATGACAAAGGCAATTTCAATTCCATGCAATGGTTGTATGGACAATACACGATGCCCCTGGGTTAACTTCATTTTGTGGTTTGTAATTTTAAGTTCCACTTTAATTACATTTAATGATATGGTATAGTTAGAATATTTTATAAATGATTATATTTGACATAGATATTCCATATGTAAATATTGTAGGTCTTCAGACAAAGGGTAAATTTGGATGTCCATTTTGTGGTCCTAAGATAAAATCTCGACGTTCAAAAAGCTTAAGAAAGAAGGTGTTTGATGAGTATAGGCATTTCCTCTCTAAGAATCATAGGTATAGAACAACTGAAAGAAATATTTTCAATGGGAAGCAGGAGACTGCATTAAAACCACGGAGAATGACACCTCACCTTTGGAAGATGCAATACAATATAAATCATCATCATGGTACGTATGGACCATCGTATATGAATTTTTATGTATTTTAATTTTTATTGTGAGTTGTTTGTTGTAGTGGCCATATTTTATTTATGATGTAATTTATTAATTATAAACTAATATTCATGATGTCCATTGTAATCATGAAGGCATTAATGGTCTTCCACGAGGAATGAAAAGTTATCCTATTCAATTCAGTAGGTTTCCCTACTATGAGCCCCTACAAATTGCTCATTTGTTTGATACAATGCATATTGGAAAGAATGTTACTGAAACCTTATGGCGACTACTAGAGCTAAGAAGGGAGAAAGATAAAGTTGTGAAAGTGTGCAAAGACATTCAAGAAAGCAACCATGCAATGAAAGATGTCATCCAATTTCATACCAGCGGAGAAAAAGTTAATATAAACTCAATTCCATGGATGTTTACGGAGTAACAAAGCAATGTTGTCAAAGAAGTAATGTGGAAAATTAAATTTCCCACCGGTTTTTGTGCAAACTTGAAGAATATCATAACTAAAAAAGGTGATTGTGTGGGGGTCAAAACACATGATTGGGATGTCTTCATCAAGCTAATTATTATTGTTATGTCCATATAATTTTTTCTTGTTTGTATACTCTTTTTTAATAAATGGCGTGGTTTCTATATTGATACAGTATGTTCTACCTCTCTTTCTCTTGGACAACTTCGACAACAATGTCAAACAAGTTATATATAATCTTGGTAAATACATGAGGTAACTAGCGATTATTTGCATGTGCTTAGTGTTTCTTAAATTCTTCGTATAATAATTTATATTTTTTTTTTGTGCACTATTTCAACATATCTTGTAATTTAATGTTTATTTTTGTTAAATATTGTTATTGGTTTGCATCACTTGTAGATGGTTGACATATAAAGAAATCCATAAAGAAGATATAAAGTATTGGAGGAGAGAAATTCCTCATCTCATGTGTGAAATGCAGAAGCATCTACCATCGGCATTTTTCAATGCACAGGAACACTACCTCATACACCAAGTTGAGGAGATTGAGTTGTGTGGACCTGTGCACTCAAGGTCCATGTGGATGGTTGAGAGGAACTTGAAATTTATGAACGGTTTAGTGAGATAACTAGCACATTCGAAGGGTTCTATGATGGAAGGATATATGGTATACCAAAACATGTTGTATGTTAGTGAATATCTTCCTATTTTAGTGTCAAAGCTCAATTAAGGTCGCATTTGTGATCCAAGATCCAATAACAAATTTGAAGGGGAGCAACTGAAGGGGAAAGGTATATTGAGGAAGCTGAAAGGTAATTATTAGCTACTAGATTTTTATTATATCCTTCATATTCTAATTGTATTTTCTATTCATAATTGCTTCAATTAAGAGCATATACATCTTTGTTCAGGATATTTACACTTTTCTTTGATTTTAATGGTTATTGTCATTAAACAATTGGTCGAGAATGGGATGCAATTCATTTATACATCGCAAACAATCTTGACTGGATGAAGGTATGGATTGAATGATGCACACAATTAAGTCATGGAATATCATGGGAAGGTGTGGCTTCATTGGTAAAAGAAGCACAACGCAATGGAGATAACAATCTAACAGAAAGGGAAATCGATTTGGCATATGGTGTAAAAGATAAAATGGCAAGTATATAATTAATCAAATATCCCTCTAAATCTTTTATTTTGTTTGATACTTATTGATGTACATGTTCTTTTTTTCCATGTATTGTTTCATAAGGACTGATTGGTTGTGTAATTTTTTGGTGTATTGCTTATTGCAGGTAAAACACCATAAGGCTATGGTCTACAATGGAGGTAGATATTAGATCAAAGAATTGGATGAAACAAAGAAAATATCAGATTTTGGGGTTTCAACTATCTTTGAGGTTACCAATGTTTCATCTAGAACTGACAGACATCCAGAAGTCTCAGAAAATCGATACTATGGGTATTTGGAATATATTATATAGTGTGACTTTAAATCCTTTAAGGTAGTTCTATTCATTGTCAAATGGTACAGGTTACGATTGAATCAACGTGATCCCGATAGAACTATTATTGAACATGATAATGGATTTACCATGGTAAACACAAGGTTGTTTGAGATAGGAATAGAGCCCTATGTTCTTCCAAGCCAATGTGAACAAGTATTTTACTTAGAGGTTCCAAGTAAAGCGGGCTGGTCGTTTGTTGTGAGACATGATCCAAGGGGAAGGCCGGTAAAGTATAACCTAGATGATGGTAATGAAGAGGGTTCTCTGGAAGAAGAATATGATGACGAAGAGCATGATCAACTTGAGTTAGCTGATGATGATGATCCAATAGAAGATCTCCAAGGAATAGTTGAATCAGATGATGTAGCAGACAGTGCCATTGAATATTATTTTTGCGATGACACGATGAGTGTAATTGATGATGATGACGACGATGATATGGAAAATCCTTACAATGTTGATACGGATAATGATACAAATGGTGCATCATCTTCATCATCATCGTCATCATCATCATCATCTTCCTCATGATGATGATACTCATCATCAACATCATCATCATCGTCAAGATCATCATCATCATCATAATCATGATCATCATCATAATCATAATCATCATCTTCATCACCATCATCATCATCATTGTCATCGTTGACATCATTATTGTCATCATCATCATCATTGTCATCGTCTTCATCATCATCATAATCATTGTCATCGTCTTCATCGTCATCAGTGTCATCGTCGACATCATCATTGTCATCATCATTGTCATCGTCTTCATCATCATATTCATCTATTATTTTTGCACATTGATCTAGGAACAAATAATCAATCTCATCAAGAAATAATCAACAAATAACTCATAAATGGTGTTAATTGGAACCATAATGGTTTACTCTGTGTATATTCAATAAACAACGAATAGTTACAATAACAATGTCAAGCAATAGCTTGAATCAATGAGGAATTTGAGTACCTTAGGAGGTCATTCAAATTCAATGAGTGAGTTTGGCTTAAATAACTATTAGCCATTGGTTCACACTCAATTAACCACTTGACCAAAACCCTAATTGACTCACCAAACCTTAACTGAAGTTGGAGTGTAATAAATGATTGAATCTCAACTGAAGGAGATCAAACACATGTCATAGCAATACAACCATCAAGTGCTATTGCTCCATGACTTCAATGAACTCTGATGAGGTTAATTGAAGCTGAACTAATCATCAAAAGTTGGTGGGGGTGCCCCTGTTGACTCCAGATCATTAAATAATAATAAATAATCATTAAATAATATATTTAATGAGAGGAGGAGACTTAACTAACTGGTTGAACTGATTGTGACCACCAGTTAGCAATTAGGTGCATTAATATCACTCAGACCACCCCCAGAGTGCTCCAGTTAGCCTCCTTGACTATAGGAGAAGGATAAGTTAGCCTCCTTGACTGTAGGAAGGCATGGGTGTGACTGGATGATGGAAATTAATGCTCCATTGATGTCAATTAATGTCAATTATACTTAGTATAGTGGTTTAACTAGGACAATTTGACCAAAAAGAGTGTGTATGGTGGTAAATGTCTCCAACACCCCCCCTTAAGCTATACTCAGGAAGAGTTAGAAAACATAGATGCATAAAAATGCTAGGGCCATGACAAATAAGGCCATAGGTCACCCTATACAATGCTGAAACTGAAACAATGCTGAAAACAAACTAAGTGATGAAAAGAGAGCAAACCCAGTGGGAAAAACTCCCCCTCAAGCTGAACACTGAAAGTAGTCTGAATCACCATGATGAATTCACCCCCAACAGTGAATGGAGGTAGGTGAAATTATTTTCTGAAAATCTCTTGGTGAAGATGTCTGCAATCTGCTCATCAGTCGGGCAATATTGCAGAATGATGGTCCTGTCATGCACTAGCACCCTGATGTAGCGCATGTGAATCTATACATGCTTGGTCCTCTTCCTAGTAACTGGATCCATGGATATCTTAATAGCACTCTGGTTGTCACAAAAGAGGACAGTGGAAAAAGTACTACCAAGATCAAACTCTGAAAGAATGCCTTGCAACCAAACTGCTTGGATGCAAGCATTCACCGCTCCTCGATACTCGGCCTCTGCTGAAAATAGTGCTATGGTAGCTTGATTTTTGCTTGACCAAAAAATAGGGCCACCGCCAAACATGAATAAATATCCAAAATTTGATTTTTTATTTATAGAATCACCCACCCAATTGAAATCTATGTATCCGACCAGCTCTAGCTCGGAGTCTGCAGCATAGTGAATGCCATAGGTCTTGGTTCCCTGAATGTACTGGAGGATCCTCTTGGATTCCTTCCAATGAATATCATGAGGCTTCTGCATGTATCTTTATACAACATTCATGGAATAACAAATACCATGCCTAGAATGTGTCAAGTACAACAAGCTACCAATCAACTATCGATATATAGTGTAGTCCATGGAAGGTGTGTGTTTTACTTCTTCAAGGCTGATACCTGAAAGGAAAGGGAATGGTGTAGGCCTACATTCATCCATGTTAAACTTGAATAATAGGTATGAATTGTATTTTTACTGAGTGACTATAATCCCATCAGAATTTTGCTCGATTTCGAGCCCCAAAAATTGTTTTAGAAGCCCCAAATCACTCATTTCAAAGGCATTGTGGAGAGCAGTTTTGATGGCTAAAATGGAGGCAACTGTGCTACCTGTGGTCAGTAAGTCATCAAAATATAAAAAAATTATAATTATATGACCATAATTCTTTTGTAAATTCACATTTGTATCTAATCTACATCTCTGAAAGTTTTGCAAGAGAAGAAAGGCATCCATCTTGGAATACTACTCTCTTGGGGCTTGTTTTAACCCGTATAGTGACTTCTTTAGCTTGCAAACCAAATATGGATAAGTGATGTAGCCCTTAGGATATTTCATGTATATCTCCTCATGAATATCTACATGTAGAAATTTTGAATTAACATCCATGTGATGCACCTCCCAGTTCTTGGAATGTGAAATTACCAAAACAAGGCGGATGGAGTCCATTTTTGCAACCGGTGCAAAGGTCTCATGGTAGTCCACTCCTTGGACTTGAAAGAAACCTTTTGCTACCATAATTGCATTATATTTGTAGGTTCTTCCATAGAAGAAACCTTTGTCTAAAACACCCACTTTCATTGAACATATTTCCTTCCCGGAGGAAGAGAAACTAGCTCCCAAGTAGTGTTTTTCTAAAGAGAATTCATCTCTTCATCCATGGCAACTTGCTTTCGCAGATCATTCTGAGAATGGTAGTAGGATTTTGGATATGAACTAAGAATCAAATAGAAATTTTTGGACAGCAAATTATTAGAACAAGAGAGTGCAATACCTGCTCTTTGGAAATCAGACCGGGTTCTCCTTGGATCATCCATATTTCCAATGTTGTCTCCTGTGGAGGAGAGTGTCTGTTGGGCCCATGTAGGAAGATGATTTTACACTTCAGGTTCTGATTCAGCATCTTATGATTTCTGCAGACTAATATCAGAAATCAGGGGATCCAAATCAGGGTCATCACCCCCAATTTCATCATCCAAATATTCAGTAGAATAGGAAGGAAATTCAACAGTTTTCTCCTTCACTAGTTCCATCTCCTGAAGAGGCTCATCAAACTTGACACTTCTCTCGATGATTATCTGTTTGGTATTGATATCAAGAAGCTTGAATACTTTAGATTCATCAGTATACCCAATAAACAGACATTCTATGCTTTGCAGTTGCAAATCCCTTCTTTTATCAAGCGGAATCCGGGCCCATACAGTGGACCCAAACACTCGTAGGTTCGACACATCCGGCTTGTGTCTGAAGTATGCTTCGAAAGGAGTCTTTCCTTTCATGGATGAGTCTGGCACCCTGTTTTTAATGTATACTGCAGCATGCATTTTTTCAGCCCACAAATTTTCAGCAAGCTTCTTTGACTCCAACATATAGGTGGTCATCTCCTTGAGAGACCGTTTCTTCCTTTCCGCTACTCCGTTCTGCTGGGGAGTGTAGGGAATTGAATGATGGAACTGAATACCACTTTGGGAGTATATGTACAGAAACTCATTACTGGCATACTCCCCTCCATTATCATATCTCAATATATTGATCTTAAGCCCAGAGGCATTTTTTATCAAGGCCTTCAATTCATAAAACTTTTCACATACTTCTGATTTCTTTTTGAGAAAGAAAACCCATGTATACCTTGAAAAATCATCAATAAAATTAAGGAGGTACCTTGATCCATTCATGGATGTGACAGGCATTAGAATACTGATATCAGAATCCCAATATGCTTGTAGCTCGGTTTGCCTTCCCCCGATCAAACTTGTGCTCAGGGTGTTTTCCAATCACACAACCCTTACAAACTCCCGTGGTTGCCTTGATGACCGGGAGGCCTTCAACCATGGAGTTTTTCTGTAATTTCTACAAATATTTGAAATTAATATGGCCAAAAATCTCATGCTATAGCCTACTAACCTCATTTCCATGAGTTAGCAAAGCAGTGGGCTTTGCATCCGCAATAAAGTGAGAGAACTCATAGGCTTTTGCATGATGATTTGCAAGGCCATTTGCAATAAGTTTCCTAGATGCAATTTCTGTTATCTCAACATCATTTGGGCTGAAAGAGACTCTTTTAGGCATTCCTGTATGTGTCATTTGATAGACACTAAGTATATTTTATACTAGAGACGGTACATACAAAACATTAGAGAAAAAACAATTTTCAAGATCTACAGTACCTTGTCCTTCGGAAATGATGGTGGAGTCATCTCCCATGTGGAAGGGGATGGATTTGACGGTCTCCAAGGATGAAAAGGAGTGTTTTTCAGCCATCATGTGATTCAAAGCTCCAGAGTCAATCAAAAATTCTTTGGACTTCGAAGTGCTTGCCATGAGGGCATGAACTTTCTCATGCTGTGGTTCCTGATCTTGGTGATCTCTCCTCCGAAAGCTCTTCGAAATATTTTTGTGATTCCTCTCAAGGAGAGAGGTTGCTTCATCAAGATTTTTCTTCATGCAGGCATGTTCAGGGTGAAAACCCTTCCCGCAATAAGAACACTTGACTTTTTCTTTCCCATTGTGCCCTTTTTCTTTGTTCTTCCTTTAACCGGAAGATTCATCATGCTACTGGTTTTCAACTGTAGGCTTGTGAGCATAAAATTTAGTTTTCTAATTTTTATGCTGCTTTCCTTTACCCTTCAGATCTCTGGGCCCCGAGACATGGAGGGCTTGATCACAGGAAGATTGGATGATCCCCATCTGGACCAGCTTGTCATGTTCATTTGTTAGGGACTCAATGAAGGCATTGAGTGTAGGCATCTTCCATCCAGGGGTTGTGAGCTTCCCCACACGGAATGTAGAAACAAAAACTGAATAATCAGCCACGAGTTTTGAGAGAATGGAAAGGATGAACTGATCATCCTCCTTCTCCATGTTGCATTGCTTCAAGAGTAAAACAGTATGCTTGAACTTTGTAAAGAAATCATTCAGAGTCTCAAAATTGGAAGGTTGGAGAGACATGAGTTCATTTTTGAGCTGGTAAACCCTCAAGTCATCATGCTTTCCATATAGAGATTCCAATCTGTCCCATATTTCTTTCGGTGTCTTCAAATCCATAAGATGGAAGAGCAGGTCTCCTGAAATAGAGAGGCACAAGAAACCGAAGGCTGCATCCTTCTTGTTCAAGAATCTTGATTTTTCGACGGTGGATCTAGGCTCAACTTCAGTGTCCATGGTGACTCTAAAACATCCTTTGGAGCGCAACTAAATCTCCATATAAATTTTCCATGATTGGAAATTGTATGGAGTCAAGAGATCTGCTGAGGAGGCCATATGGATGTGCTGTAGTGAATGCTTCACTTGTAGAAACCTGAAAATCAAAACAAAAAGGGAAAAATAAGGTCGGACAACCTACACATTCTAGGCTTTCATCACACCCAGCATAGTCAATCAAGAAATCTTGATCAACAAGTTCTTTACTTGGGATATTGAGTGGTAAGCCTTGGCTTTTGGTGCAGTGCTGGAATTTTGAACTATTGCTCACCTTTCATGGAGAAATCTGTCAAAAAGCTTATTTTTGAGAGATAGATCTTTGTCCCATGGTATGCTTTGATACCATATTATTTTTTCACATTGATCTAGGAACAAATAATCAATCTCATCAAGAAATAATCAACAAATAACTCAGAAATGGTGTTAATCGGAACCAGAATGGTTTCCTCTGTGTATATTCAATAAACAATGAATAGTTACAATAACCATGTCAAGCAATAGATTGAATCAATGAGGAATTTGAATACCTTAGGAGGTCATTCAAATTCAATGAGTGAGTCTGGCTTAACTAACTGTCAGCCATTGGTTCACACTTAGTTAACCACTTGACCAAAACGCTAATTGACTCATCAAACCCTAACTAAAGTCGGAGTGCAATGAATGACTAAATCTCAACTGAAAGATGTCAATTAATGCTCCAATAATGTCAATTAATGCTCCACTGATGTCAATTAATGTTAATTATACTTAGGATAGTGGTTTAACTAGGCTAATTTGACCAAAAAGAGTGTGTATGGTGGTAAATGTCTCCAACATCATCATCATCGTTGTCACGATCAACATCATCATTGTCATCATCAACATCAACATCACAATCTTCATCATCATCATCATCGTCGTCGTCATCATCATCATCATCATCATCATCATCATCGTCATCATTTTCATCGTCATCCTCATGATGATGATAATCATCATCATCATCATCGTCATCGTCATCATCGTCATCACAATCATTATCAGGATCATCATCATCATTGTTATCGTCGTCATCAACATCATCATCATCATCATCAACATTATCAACATCATCATCAACAACATCGTCATCATTGTCATCATTGACATACTCAACTTTTCCATCATTCTTCAAAGATATATTTTCATTTATCCAAGATAGGGATGTGTCATTATGTAGATGGTTCTTCCCTCATTAATGTGAAGGTTCTTTATTCAAGTTAGGATATAATAAAAATATCCTAATACTATTATGGAAATTTATATAATATAAAATAACATATAATAAAAATAAAATACATATAATAAAAAATAATATATAATAAAAATAGAAAACATATAATATATAATGTTGTTTGTGACAAGGGTTTTTTTATGCGTGCTGTGATGTTTGCTCCTTTGTGGGATAAGCTTGAATGCAGACAAACCCTTCCTCATTTAGTGGGTTATTCAGGGATTCAATTTACAAACCTTCTTACCTTACAAATGAAAAACTCATTGTTCAGGTCATGAACTTAGAATAGGGATTCACGCTTCACCCCCTCTCGTATATGTGAGTCGCTATTATAGTGATCATTCATTTTGTAGCGCATCTATAGATGTAATTATGCAATTTCTCTAGTTTTGAAAAGACAGGCTTGATAAACATTGTAAATACTATATGATAGTGTTAAGGACTACTCATACCATAAGGTTGGGAGACTATGGTATAAATACCATGTCCTAAGTACTAAGTCTGCGATGATATTTAAAGGGTGGAAAAACCATAGGATAGAGGGTTTAACATATGACTTGGTTGGTATATGGTATAATGTTGATTCCATAAACTATGGTGAGGGTTTGTGCATGCATTAATGGTCACCAGCTGAGGGTTTGTGCATGCGTTAATGGTCACCAGCTGCTTGTGCAATATGGTTTTTCGCATTTTGGTTTAGTGTGGCCTTTGCAAATTTTGAGAAGGGAGATGACCCCATCGATTCACAGGTAAGCTAGATCGACTCTATGTAAAAATGCATTGCTTTGTTGTATTCTCCATGGCATGGTCATGCTTTTCATGCCATCGTTGGTTTGTCTGCAGGTGAACACGAAGGTGCTTCGGGGTTTGCAAAGGCTACACTATCGATTTGGGATTTCTTATTAATGGCCATGGTAAGAATTCTAACAATATTTACTTGCCTCCTCTCATTCTGGGCATTTCTGAGTTGGAAAAATTTACTAGGTTGGGGTTTCATGTGGCACTTGTTGACTCTGCCTTCGGGGTTTATAATGTAGCTTGATCTGGTTTTTAATGGACTCTTGTTGGGAGGTTTGGCATCTTTGGGCCATGGCTGCACCATTACTTGTAATGGTTCCATAGCTCACGACTTTTCCATTTAACATTTTTAATAGTTTGACTGTTGTAAAAGAGGCTTCGTGCCTCACTATGTAAATACATTGCGTGTTGGATTTTATGTAAGGAATGCAATGTGATTTGGTATATATGATTTCATTCAATGTTTATGAAATATTATAGTGTGTAAATATTTGGGACTGTGTAGTAGATTTAATGTTGCGTTTTGAATTGCTGACTTACTGGGTTCAATTAGTGGCTTTCATCTTGTGGGATTTACTCTGTGCATTAATAATGTTTTGGGTTTGGGAGTATGCATGACACTCTGATTTTATTGTTTGTAAATTAAATTGGGAAAGCTTCTAGAGCTTGCGGCGTTATGCCATGGGCTATGCCATTGTAGCAATGGTGCCATATCCCATTGGCTTGCCATCGTATGCTCTGTGTTTGCGTTAAAATGGAGACTGTGTTTTTAGATAGAGTATAGAACTTTTGGATTTGCATTAGCTCAATGTGGGTGCACAGAGGTTAAAACATCCACTCTACAGGAGGTTACTCATTGAGGCATCATTTGAATCATGCTTACACTATTTTATACACCATTTCATGAGAGATATTACATGCTTGGCAGGTGATGCAGGAACCAAATACCATAACTCTATGCAGACCTTAGTTTTACAAAAACCCTATTCTGAAAGCGAATTTCAGGAAAACCCTTAGTTTCTCTCTTCCCTCTCTGTCCTTCTTGAGCTACCCAAGCTTCTGTGAGCTGCCTCACCTCAAAATGAGCTAAAAAAAAGCTCCTCGAACTTACTTAATCTACCTAAATAAATGATTTGGATCTGCATTAAATAATAAAATCAATTCAATTTGGAATAATAAAAAAATGACAAGTGTATTTGGACATTGTCGCGACTTGTTTCATTTTGGAAAGTTCAGTTCAATTTGGAGGTTTTTGTGAATTTGGGAGTAGGTCTGGTAGACATGGAAGACAACTCTGTTGACCCATGGTAGCAAGAGCTCAACATCTTCTCCTCACTAGAAATTACCAGTATACCGTCTCTGGACACAGTGTAGAACACACTGGAAAATTAGACAGCTGGAACCGAGAGTAGGGTTCCGGTTTCTCCACCAGATGAAGAGCTGCTAGGTGTGTTCACAGCATGTCCATTAAACCCGACCTTAGGAGGAGGCCCGTACTCATTATTCCACTCCATCCAACTTCTGAGCTTGACTAAATAAACTATTTTGATAATTATACCTACATCTTCTTTGATGGGGCTTCAGCCAATCAAATTGGAGGTATAGGTGTTCATATTTTGATCACCTAGGACCACTATTTTTGCTTCAAATTGGGTGTTGGTCTGAGTACAAACACCGGATTTGAACTACTTTCTTTATGGAATCTCCTTTATTGTGCTAAATCCATGGTCCTTCCCACTCTGCACATTCATGGTGACTCCACAGCCATCATTAATTGGTTCAATAGAAGATCATATCTAACTTTACTTGCAATTGATGGTTGGTGTCAACGTATCCATGATATGGAACCTTAATTCATCTAGCTAAAATCAGTTCACATATTTAGAGAACAAAATACTAAGGCTGATAGCTTATCCAAAGAAGCATTAACCTTGGCCTCAGGCCATTTTCAGTTTACTGAATTCACTGATGGTGAATGTACTGGTCAAGGCACTTTCCAGCTTTTCTATCCCTTAGCACTTGAGTCTTTTATGTGCTATTGCTATTGACATACTTTGGATGATTGAGGTGGATGATCCCCTCATATTACTAATCTCTCTTATTTATTGCTTCTTTGGATTAGCTACTTCAGTATTAGACTTGAATTCTCAGTGTGTTGAAGGTTAGTGATGTGGATGTAGTCAAGATTCCTAGATTAGAGGTGTTACCTTTGAATGTTTGTCAAGTATTCCTGTGAAGCTGATCAATTGTATTCCTTAGGGTTGAAAATTAGTATGGGAAAACAAGTTAGCATTTCCTTAGGGTTGAAAATTAATATGGAAAAACAAGCATCATCAAGACAAGCTAAAAGGAATAAATCAACAAATATTACAGACTGATATAAATGTATTTAATGTGCCAACTAGCTAGATCTAGAAATGTCCTCTCTTCACCACCACTGGGAAATATGCCTCTCAAGTGCTATATTATGCACTTCAGAGTAGCACAGATTTTAAAACATTCACTCTAAAACTAAAATCATCTACAACATCACAAAATCATTCATGGGAAAACTAAAAACCACTTAAAGGAGATATGTTCTTTGAAGGAGATAGTCCATTAAAGGAGAACCTTCAGGTTTTGTATAGACATATATTGGCATAAATTGCAGTGTTATATGTGATGCATATGCATAACATATCATCTCAAGCTTGACAACATTGAAAGGCTAAAGTACAATGGCCATAAGCATACATTTGAAGCTTATGAAGCCTACCCAATTCATGTTAGCAAAAGGAAATGCAAGCAATAAGTTAGAATGGAGACTTGTATGTAACCAAAAGAGGGGCATACATTAGAATTTTTAGGGCTACCAAATGCCCACACCTATTAACCAAACTCATTCTTGACAATATTTTTCTTTAACAATTTATTGGCTTACAGGTCTTTCAAAGTTTTTTTTCTTATAAGTCTTTCCATGTTTTTTGCTAGTATTTTGCTATGCTTATGCCAAATTATTTTTTGGCCATGGCGCAGGTAGAACCAAACAGGTATTTGTCAGACCTGTATTCCTTGAGCAAAGGGAGTTTGGGAAGGCTAGAGTAAAGTGAGACATCCAGTAGGTCTACACGGGCTTGATCAACAAGATGTCAGAAGATTAGAAGAAAATTCGACAAACGCATGAATTTTTTGCTCCAAGGAGGGGGGTCATGTTCCTATGATGATGAGATAGTGGGAGACATTGACGTTCCCTTAAGGTGCCAACACCTAGTGAAACAATGGGTGCCTAGCAATATTCCTAAAGTAAGAACTGATTTTTGTGTGAATGAGAGGATATATAGAATTGAACCATCGTCATTTCATGGATTGGGATTGTTTTGCATGGACGACATAAAGGTTGGATACGGTAGATGTACAGAAATGATGGAGTATGTTGGACCTTGTTACAACTACAGTGATTGGATGCATCTGGTCCAATATACATGAAGTATGCATAGATATGGGTTGTCAGCGAATTATATACAACTGAAAGACAAAGCTCAAAATAAAGGAGCAACCATGTACATGGACGGAAGGCCAAAAACAACGGGTAATATTGCAGGGTTTATAAACAGTACACAACCAGGGTCTACATTAAAGCAACCCAACTTCATATTCTAGTCGCATGAAGGAAACCGTGTCTTTGTATGTGCAATTAAATCAATAGCTGTTGGCGAAGAACTGCTTATTGATTACAATTTGAACCGTGTAGACACAAACAATGTTAGTATGGTTGTGGTACAACAAACAATTGATAAGTCCTTTTATTAATTATTTTAATGTCTATAGGATTTTTTGTTAGCATATAATTGAAATTATCTACTTAATTTCATGTTTCCTTATGTAACTTTTAATATGTTTTTGATGCAGGGTTCTCTCAGGGGCACCTCCATCTCCATAGATGTTTGTCGACCCGAGTCAAGGCAACAGGTATACATCGATATTGCCAATGTTATATTAAATTTTAGGATGGACATACAGATACGTTGTTATGTATTTTCATTAGTATATTAGGTTCGTTTATATAATATTATCGATTTTCCATGCAAAGTGTTGATCAGGGAAGCCAACCGTCTATTGATCAGTCGACTATAGCATCAGGGCAATAGCCACACATGAATGTAATTCTCCATTTAAAATACATTAAAATCATAAACATGTCTATCGTGACATATTATGTTTATTTTGTTATGTATTCTTTTGTTTTTATGGTTGCGTTCATGATGGTAATGTTGTCTACCTTTTTTGCAGATTGACCGGGGAATCTCCCCAGCTGTTGATCAGATGACTGGAGACTCGAGGCAACCATTTAACCTAAATGTAATTCCACATTCTAAATACTTCAAAAATGTACACATATAAAACATGTATCATAGTGTTTATTTTTGTTTTTGTTCTATATTTGTTAGCTTATACATATTGCGTTCATTGTGATAATGTTCTCTACTTGTTTTGCAGGTGGTTGATCGAAGTAAATCCCCATCTGTTGATCAGACCACGCCCTCGGCTAGGCTTTAGGTAATCCTAGATGTAATCCCTAATATAATTATTTGCGCACACTATATTTTCAAAGACTAAGCAATTTTTTATATATTCCAATTGCAGACAGGGGATTTCATTTATGAAACGATGTCTCAAAACTCTTTACAGAATGAGGTCTCTCAATTTATGAGAGTTAGTGAAATTAGAGAGTCTACAAACCCTTTGAGGGTGCTACAAAGGACAAGGGAAAAACAAAATGAGGAATTGGTTCGTCTGAAATTGGCAGTTCCACTAACAGAAGGGCTCAAACAAAGGCTTCAATTGTTGTTACAGCAACATAAACAACTGGATGTAAGTTATCAAATAAAAATGTAAATTCATTTATAAAAACTTTATAATATTTTATTTTATATGTTGTTAAACTTATAATACAATGGGTTTAATTTACAACGTGCTATGGATATTATCAGTGGTGGTCAAGGCAATGTTGGTCCCAGTGACCAAACCACTCCACGTACACCACATAATGCTCCCATATTGTCCAATGAACAGTCAGAAACACACTCTGTGACACCGCCAAGGGAAGCAGAGGGTGAAGCCTATGGTGCCCCACCCACAAAATATGTTGTAGAAGAAGGGGTGGATGCAAGGCTAGATAGAGATGTGGAATCATTTCCTGAATCTTCTCATGTTACTAGCACTGGTTCAATAAAGTGTACATTTTTGGTGAATGAAGAACTGGTTCCAATAAAGATAGAGAGGATTCCAGGTCATTATAGATTGTTCAATTTATTTTTTATAATTTGTGTCTAATATACCGATAATATTTTCTAATGTTCACTAATGATGGCAATAATGTTTTGTAGGAAATGATATATTTTATAAGCATCTATATGATTTGGCCTTGGAGATCTTCGGGCCCACCATCCACATAATATGGAACAAGTAGCCAAAAGCTTTAAAGGATGATCTGACTAATCGCTTGGTTAGTCTGTTCGGAAAAGATACCTTTGATACATCGAAGGTACTACAGAAGGCTGGAAAACATCTAAAGATTGTCCGATACCAATATAGGGTTCACCTTGAAAAGAACCCTAGGTATGAGCACCCTCCAATGATTCCATCTATGGAGTGGAAAGCCCTGGTAGAATATGGAAAAGAGAAGGGCCTGAGAAAATCAAGAAAGATACCACCAGGTGGAACAGGGAGGTACGCAATTCATTCCAAAATGTAGTGGTAAGCCTTATTATTAATAGTATTTATATCAATTTTGGTACAAAGACTAATTTATTTAAAAACTTAATTAGGCTCTCAGACACATCTAAGGCCACAAAGGAAAGAATTGAAAAAATTGGCAAACACAACCTTGGGCCTGGTGGTTACTCCAACTTGGCGGCCCAATAGGTAAGTATCGCAAAACCTGGATCCACATCCAAATATCATACAGATTATTATTTTTGTTTTGTTCTGACAAAAGGATTTAAAATTAATGACATCATGCAAACATGAAGGCCGACCAGTTCAAAGAATTGCCCATTGCGGATTACATGAAGCTTAGCTTCGAACATGGCTTTGACGTCATTGTTGAACGCCGGAGAAGCTTGTCTGTGAATACTGCACGATCTTCCGCTGATCCATATGGTGCCCAGGTATGTGAAAACTCTATAGTTTAATGATAATTTATTAATGCTCATGCAATTTGTTCCTTATAAATAAAATAACATAAATTATTTATTCCTTTTTGTGCAGGAAAGTAACGATCTCGTTCATGTCGAGCATGAAGTACATGACCAACCAAACGAAGATCATGCTTCTCATCCTGGTAATGAATCTATTAATGTGCTACTATTTTTTATAGACCATTGCAAATGATGAACATTAATTCTAATTCTACACAATTCAACTACAGAGCATGTAGCTATAGATCATAACATGGAACAGGTTGGGCCAGTACGAGATAATGTTGAACATGTTGATGTGCACATGGCAGGTAAAAACACACATTCGTAATGTTTTTTTAATGAATTACTCATATTTATCAAAATATAAATATATTAATGAAATATTTTGACATTATTGCAGAAATTCATCGCCCCTCACCTGAAGTTCAACCTTCTGAGCAGACTAGTAGGGATACCGATGATCAGATTCCCGAAGATGTGACTCTACCTAAATATTTAAAGAGAAGAAAAGTAAAAAGGAAGTGACTAAACAAATTTTCAGTAATTCTTATTTATAAAAAAAAATGAATTCTTTTTCCTCTGTTTTATGAATGAATGCTTTACTGAATTGTTTAATGATATTTTTTTTTCTGCCATTTACTAAATTAATGTTTTAATGAATGAGTTAATGAATGGTTTTTTCAGCTGTTGAATGATTGGATTGTTTAATGAATGTTATAAATAATGATTTAATGAAAGCAGTTTTCAACTAGTGAGTGAAATAATTTGCATTGTAGATGCATTGTTATTTGCATTGTGAAATAGTGAAATAAATTGTTATTTGCAAGTATAGGCATTGGGTTTGGGGAGTTGAGAGTGATGTGAGGGGGGGGAGGGGCCATAAGAGCTTCCACCTTCACATGGTTGGTCCTGTTTATTAGAGAATATTAAATTATTCTTGAAACAGAGAGGAGCTCAATGAATGGTAAGGAAGAATACTTTAAAAAACATCTATTTCTATAATTTTACTGTATAATTTTTACTATTACTATTTGACTCCTCCATTGGAACTGGTTGCAGATAGCATTGAGAAACATTTCCATAGTCAAGAGGCAAGAAATGGAGTTTTGATTAGATTGATGGACTTATATACATAGTATTTTTGGTTATCCATGTTTTATCAGGTGATATATTCTTACTAATTATAATTTTTTGCTTACATAATTTATGTTAGATCATTATATTTTAAATTCCTTGATTAGATTAAGCAATTGAGTGTAATTTAATGTTGCTCTAGGATTTTAAAGAACTCAATTACTTGAATTGAATTAGTAAATGATAGATGTTATACAACATGTTTATATAAATGGTTGGGCATGATAGCTTCGGAGATAGATTGTTTGAATACTTGGTCAATTGTAGCAGGATGCATTTATTTTCGCAACACACTCATGTCTTCATTTTATGTTTTCAAGATGCTTTTGAAAAAATAATGGCTTGTTTCTACATTATAAGTCCACATTTAATGTTTTCAATATGATTTTGAACAAAGAATGGCTTGTCTCTACATCATAAGTCCACATTCAACAGCCTTTGTAGCAAGATTTTTTATATACCAAAAAACTAACATTCATTCTTTACTTGTTTGTGGATTTTGCAATCCTACAGATGCAAGATGTGGACAATGGTACACTGTTAAAGTGGACTCTTCAAAGGTTACCTTGGAAAATAGAGCATATCTTCTTCAATGAGCTGAAGTTCGTGTGTGTGCTTTTGATATAGAGACAACCAAGCTTCCTTTCAAGTTCCCTGATGTTGAATATGACATGATATTGATGATTTCACACATGGTGGATGGGAAAGGTTATCTTATTAAAAATTGAGAGGTAAAAACACTTGGCATTGTTTTATGCCCATTGGTCAGCCTATCCTTTGTTTTGGGATTTTTATTGTTTGCAGATTGATGTTGCATTGATTGTTATGAACATCGTTGCTCTTCTTTAGTTTTCCAATTCCTTTTCGTTTGTTTCCTGAGTGTGTAAGGGTGGGGCATTGAAGACTTGGAGTACACTCTGAAACCAAAATTTGAAGGAAATTTCAAAGTAGCAAATGTGCCAAATGAGGTATATCTGCCATTTACTGTTTACCCTAGGACTATAATTCTGAAAACAAGTATTGATCTCCTGGAAGTTTGCTAGACTATTATACTGTACTATTCTACTTGTTGTTTGGAATTTGTAAGAGTGAAGTTAAATATCTACTGTACATTATTAATAATGATTTAAGGTGACATACTCTGTTGTTTCTTTGTCTCTTTGCTATATGAAGTGGTTATGTATTTGTAGGATTCAATCTTATTCTATATCCCTTCCTTGAGCAAAGCTAGACTATTCTAAAAGTATTGAATTCCTCTTTGTCAGCAAATTTATTTCTGTTATTTTTTTATCTTATCTCTTTCCTTTGGTCCCCTCTGTTTAGAGGCTATATAGGTTCAGTGTCCTTCATCATAACTTATTAAGATTGGGGATGTAAAGCACTCTTTGCATGAGAGCTCTTTCTTATACAGGGAGAAACTTATGCAGATACTTATACAATTAGCACAATGCATATGAAGGATAAACACAATTCTTTAGACCCATTTCATCTTAATCATGTTATAAAATACCACCCCTTAGAACTTTAGTCAACTCAAAATGGAGGTCAGGGACATAGACAGTGTATGGGGACTGCTTCATTCCACTTTCCAACTAATAGTCTCACCCAGAGAAGCACTGCATTGTGTTCAACTAGGAAAACTTGATTGCAAGCAACCTTTCTCCGACTCTCTCGAAATACAAGTCACATAGGCCATTTCTAAGTAGGTAAGTTGGAACATGCGGGCATGGGATTACGTGACCTTTGCACATGTGGTTCACACTACTATGAAGTTGTGCTATAATCACCTACCCTTAGGACATGTAATGTCTCTAGTTAAGGAACATTCTCTTAAAGTGTTCATGGATTGGTTAGATTGGACTTTGTATTGTTAATCGGTCCACTTGTAGACTTAGTACAGGGTTTGCTTGTAATTTCTCCCTTCCTTATTCCATAAATAAAAAGGAGGGTGCTTCTCTTGAGGATATTGGGTTTTCTATTTTCCAAAAAGTAAAGTTAAGAGTAAAGTAGTTGTGATAACTATATGTGCAAGGATGAAATATATACTTGACATAGAATCCTCTAGTTTTCTACCAGGCTTCCTTTAGTGGTCAAAATCTAGGCTGAAACCATGTGGCCATAAGTGAAATATTTGGATTTTTTTTTTAAATCCATCAATAGGCGTCGTTTTTTTGACATTCTTCTGACACTCCAGACAACCCATCCGATGGCCATGCCATGACTCCGACACTTCCTCCCGTCAGATGATCGACGGTTAAAGTGTCGGACTGTGTCAGAAGGCTAAATATTCTAATGTCGGAGTGCATCGGAGTACCGACACTGTCTGAATTAAAAACTGACGACATCGCCATTTCTCAGACACTTTTGTCCATCGGACGGCTGATGCTTTAGGGGTCAGATGATGTTGGATTTCCGACGGTTTATGCAATTTTGGTTGGCACTTCGGAAGGAATAGCGGTCGAATATGCGACACAATTGTTTATCAGAGCTTCGACCCTTATTAACTGATGGTCGAAGATCTGACGTTATGCCACCGAAGACAAAAAAAGTGTATGTGTCGAATACCCGACAGGTTAGTGTCGAATTTCAGACATGGTAGTCGTCGGATTTTGGCCTCAAATTCTATAGTGCATGTGGTATATTAAAGTAGAGAAAGTATGTAACCTTGGGATATGAAAGATTAAGTAGGTATTGGGTAGGATTGGATAGATAAAGCATATGGTTGACTAAATTAAGAAAGAACTAACTAGGCTAAGGGAGTAATGGAGATAAAATGGGGGAAATAGGGTTTGGATCGAAGGGAGAGAGGAGGGGAGAAGAGATGTTGACATGGAGGGCCTGGGAGATGGAAGAGGAACCAAAACAATGGATGGAGTCAGAGGTGAGAGAATAGGGATATAATTAGTGGGATAAAATGAGGAAGAAGAGAAGGTGCACAACTAGGTTTACCACCATGTAACCATGTAAAACTTTGACCCATACATGCATAGTTTCTTTTGTGGAATAGTGTGCACAACATAGGATAAACTTGACATGGTTTTTTTAGAAAAAGATAATGTTTTAAAGGACCCTAGTGGTGTTCCTTCAGACTTATAACTTCACCATTCATTTTATCTAGTCCTTAATGTTCCAATACTGAGTGGACCCATGCATTTCATATCCATCTTGGAGAATGATGAAATCCAACACTAAATCTAGATGCATCTACAAAAGGGGAATGTCAAATTGAGAACTTCATCATATGGAAGCACAATTATGCTTATTTAGAAGAAAGACGACATATATGCAATAATTATTGCACCCTAAAATAATAACTATAAAAATGGTTATCTAAGCGCACACATAAAAAGACTTATAGATTGTATGAAAGGTTCCATTAATTCCATTAAGTGCTTGTTGACAATTAGGACATCTATAAAATGACATTAAAATGAAAAGTACAATATTGATATGAGAAACAATCAAATCAAATGCTCAAGCATGTACACTTATTAAGTTTTTCTTAAGCCCTTATCACATATGCCAAAAATTCTAGAAATGCTTGCATTGTAGGCATAGCACCAATGTCTCAAAGAAATATCATGCCAAATACCAAGTATTTTGCACAATTGGATAAGAGTAGCAACAACATGTTAAAACCCCATGTCAAGTTAAGGAGCATATAAAGAGTGCTAGAGCTTTCATCATGCAACCTACATATCTAAGAACAAATTAACACAATCTACCATAGTACATCAAGATGGTATAATTACGTGGAAATGTCCAACACCAATTTTGAAATAAACCTTGCAAATGTTTCTAAAAGACCTTTTTTGTCCATGGTATTCTAGTTGAATACCAATGATTATAAGCTCTCAAGAAACTTTCCAAAATTTTCTAATGTTTCTTTTCTACCCACGTGATTATGATTGGTGAATAGAAATCATTATATCATTTGGGAGTACATGTACACAATGTTGAAGATAGGAGAAAACAAATTTAGACTAGCCTTTGGAAAGAAAAACTTCCTTTTTGATTGAGTGATATTAAGGAATGAGAATTTGTAATGCAACAATTTTGTTATGGTTTGCACTAGTTTATGGAAATCTCTTTTTGTTCAATAATCAAAATTTTCAACATAGGCTGTGAAATGGTACATATTTATACTTATATTTTTCTATAAATGTTATGCAACAATCCAAATCACTAAAATAAGAATTATTTAATATAATATTTAGGAAGAAAAATAACCCACTTGGTATCATGCTCGACTTCAACATTAGGACAAGAATACATAATAGATGACGATGATGATCATGATGATTGCGACAATATTGATGATGACGATGATGGTGATGACAATGATGATGATGATGATGATGATGATGATAATGGTCATGATGACGATGACGATGATGATAATGATCATGACCATGATCATGATGACGATGATGATCATGATCATGACGATTATCATGATCATGATCATGATGATGGCGATGATGATGATGTGGATGATGACAAAGATGATGATGATGATGATGATGATGATGATGATGGTGACGATGATGATGGTGATGACGATGATGATGAAGATGTTAATGAGGAAGAGGGTGATGACGATGACGATGACGACGACGATGACAACGATGATGACGATGATGATGATGAAGATAATGATGATGATGATGGTAATGATGACGGCGACGATGATGTTGAAGATGATGATGATGACGATGATGATGATTATGATCATGAAGATGAATATGATGATGAATTCAATGATGATGATAATGGAGATGATGAATATGATGAAGATGCTGATGAGGAAGAGGGTGATGACGATGTTGATGATGACGATATTGATGATGATGATGATGGTGATCACAATGATGGTGATCACAATGATGATGATGAGGATGATGATGATGAGGATGATGATCATGATGATCATGATTATTCACTACTACATTTCGATCCAAAATCCGATGGTTACTTCCGACGGCGGGTGGATTTTTTCTTTTAACTATACCAAAAATCACAAAGATAATTTTTTTTTTGAAATTGTGGTCATCAGCATCGCTTAAGCGACGGCTAGGCTCAATAAGCATCACTTAAGCAACGGATGTCCTCATAAGTGTCTCTTAAGTGACGACGCTTCAAATTGGTCAATCATTTAAATAAAAGAAACCCCTTTTCTCATTTACCCATCGCTTAAGTGTCGCTTAAGCGACGGCGCTTCAAATTGGTCAATTGGAAAAAAGAATACAAAGCGCTTTGATGTGATTTGTGCTATCGTGGTGGCATACATTGGTCGTATTGAATGTCGGCTCTTATCACTCAAACCCCTATTCTCATTTACCATTTTCAAATGTCTATGGGGTCACTCTCACCATTGCCAAGCACCCAAGAAATGGAGGAGGAAGAATCGGAGGACCAGCAGAAGTCTGAGGCCAAACGTTAAAAGCGGGTAGGAGCTTCAGACCCACAAACCTATTTGGAATTTTATTGAATTTCCAATGCTTTTTGACATCACCATTGATAGCTGGATCCATGTGTCAAGATTTATCAGTTCAGTATTCTTGTATCAGAACTCCCATTTTCAACTCTATGATTAGAATTTATTTTTATAGAAGACCTAGTAATCATTCATATCCCTGCATCATTGTTACATGTATCAGGCCCATATATCAGTGTCCTTTGTGTCGTCACATGTATTCTTTCTCCCCTCTGCCAAAGTGCCTTTTCCCTTCGTGAACTCCTTCTATCATTGCACATTCACATCTTTTCTATTTTCGAGGCCGGCCAAAGCTCCTTTCCACGTCTCCCTTTACTTTGCATCATCCCACACTTGGGATGCATCTCAAGATCATATCGTTCCCTTAGAAAACCTCTGGTACAAATCTTTTTATTTCTTTCTTTCGGCCAGCAGTGTTATGCTATCTCTGCATGCTTCTGTTATCGCTTCCACCATTTTATTTAGGCATCCCTTGCCTTACCTATTGCTTTTGATGTCCTTGTTGTGGGGTGGATCCTTTGAAAAGGTTCAACCTGTGGGCAGCGAGAGCTATGGAAGGTGGCATATGGTATACAAATATGGTACTAGAGCATAAAAATAATGTTGCTGCACATAGTACCGATCACAGGCAAGGCATGGCAGGGGACACTACCCAAAAGAATAAGTCAAGAGGGAAGAAGGCCCCCGTTATTGAGGTATAAAACCTGGTCTTCCTAGATGAGGCACTTGACCCACGGGTGCATATTAGCAAAGATGAGCAATTGAAATTTTATGTGGAGCAATTTAAGTTGGTGGATCACAATATCCACAATCCCACCGTATTCCCTAAGTTTTATTCAGATAATTATCAAATATAGGGGGAACCAAACCAATAATTTTTCACCATTTCAGCTTTTTGTTTTAATTAGGGATTACAAGTCTCTTGCATGCCCCATGCTTTGGGAACTCTTTGGCAGTCAGGAAATTTGTGAGGTTGTTTTTGTCGCGAACTCAAACTAGAGGGATTTGAATGGATTATAAAATCCTATTAACATATAGAATATCCATGCCATTATAGGGTTTTGTTGTATGGGGAGGAAGCTAGTGATGTTTTTTCACAATAGTCTAAGTAACAAAGGATGGGGTTGTCATGAAAGAATAGATGGAACCATGCTTTAAATCTGGCACAAAGAAGGCCTGTCAAGGATATGACATTACATTCATTTAAAATATGTTAGTCAGTATGGCCAACTACTATCCAGAAGGGTGATGCACGCCTGCAAAATGGGAGAATGTTCAAAGAAATCCATGTACATTCTCGCACAAAGAAGGCATGTCAAGGATATAACATCACATTCATTTAACATATGTTAGTCAATATGGCCAACTACTATCCAGAAGAGTGGTGCACGCCTGCAAAATGGGAGAATGTTCAAAGAAAGCCATGTATATTCATTCTCAATCCTTTAGGGGTGGAAGGAACTATGATCCTTTCATCTTCGATAGACATAGCACCTTTGGTAATGAGACCAAGCACCGATAGAAATAAACCTATACCTTGTGACCCTAGTCACCCTTCAAAGAGAGAATAATGAAACTGAAAGGGCCTTTACTCGTGCTATGAATCCTTACTATTAAAGCTTTCTCCCGGTCCTCTTCTCGGGGGGCTCTCTACGCTCAACAACATCCCCCCTTGAATGATTTATCCATATATTCAGCGTAACCATAGACCATAGTAACCCTTCATAGAATAACTCAGGTTATCCTTTCCTAGATATATTTATTATTTTTATATTATATATTCCCACCCAACCGGCCAGGGCATTACATTAACACAAAGGGCTAGGGCATCGTCACTCTAGCATAGTGAACTGTGATACTAACACGTCCTCAATCCTTTATTTATAATCATGGATTCTGAACACATCTCACATCAACACCCAATCCCATAGATCTGGATAAGCTCTCTAAGTACACGGCATTTGCATAGCCTCTACACCAGTGCTCTTTATGTCCAACGATCATCCAGATTATATGATTTCATTTGCAGATTAGCATATTATTATTCAGCAAGGCCTACCAATGTATGCGTTCATCCTCAGGACAACCCTTTCATCTGCCTTTCGCGTACAGCGCATTCTACCTCACACACAACAGTCCACAGCAGAATAAACAACACAATAAGGCGCATTGTAATAGCCTGATGCCTTCCATATAAAAAGATCTAAGTATCTAGTTCAATGCTAAATGTTGAAGCTAAGAAATAATATAAGATAAGGTTCAAGTACAAGATAGATGCTACATACTATAAAAAAAATTGAACAAAAGAGACAGGCTCCCCATCAGGGTAATCAATGACTATTAAACATTCTATGCACTAGCGGATGATATCCTTCAAGTAATGATAGAAACTAATGGGGTTTGGCTCAATGATCCTGAAGGGAGGAGTTGATTACTCCATGCCTGACATACTCCCTTTGGACACAAACTACGGGAAAGGCTTTCCATCCATTCTATAGACGCTCTCATCTTATTACTGTTGTTATTCCTACTATGGTTGTTCCTCACAATTTTCCCTCCCCAAGCCAATTCAATATCTAGATGATGCAACAAATTCCTTCATTCACGACCTCTCCATGAGTGTTAGTTAACGTGAGGTGAATAAATGCATAACATAGAGAGATAATGTCTTGTTTGAGATTGGACAAGACCCGTGCAAACTAGAGGTTTATCGGAAATATATCTTTTATGTCTCTGTATTTCTTTCCCTCAAAGTGGATTTATACTTTCACTCTTGATCACTTGAATGTTATTTTCTCTCATGAATCATCATACCATAGAGAGAGAACTGGGCTTTACTATGGAACAAGTTGAACCGCTTAATTTAACTGTCTCCCCCTATTTATTCCCCTTGCTTTATTACAGCTGGTATATTCCATTCAATGGAAAGCAACACAATGCCTGATCGATCCTCAAAGGGCCAAAGTGAAACATATTTTCCACACTTTTATCATATAGAATTGGAAGAGATGCTTTACACATGCAAATCCAGTGGCAGGGCAAGCAAAAAGACAAAAGGCTCCTGCAGGCAGAGCAAAAGGAATTGCTAAATAACAGTAATAAAAATAAGGAAAAGAAGGAGATTGTCTCATGCAATGCCACTTTGTATGGACTTGAATTAACTATATTTTGTGTTCAGGAGGCCCTTAGGCGGCTGCTCTTTATTTCCTTTCAGTGGAGTAACTTTAAGTTCATTTTTGCTTTTTAAACCAAATATGTGCAATACCTTACCATCTGTTTACTTACCGTGTTTACCACTCAAACCTTGAGTTACCTTTTTGTGTTCCAATGTTCTAAGATAGCTACCGCAGTAATCCTATATTGTATCATTGCATTATCTCAAGATTGTATCCAATTTCAGGTATAAATGAACTCTTCACACTACAATTTTTGCATCATCCCTCCTTTCTCTTTCTAGGGTTTCCCTCTCAGGTATCTTTAGATTTGCAACCAGGAGCTCTTAGGATTATAACCTGACTTGTAGGCAGGACTTGGGACTTACCTTCAAGACCAGGGGCTTCCCTTTCAGGATAAGGGATCCGGGTGTGAACGAGCTAAGAATGGAGGGTGATCTCAAAGAGAAGTTTATATATCTTTATATTGCTAAAGGGGAGGACAGGCTAAGAATAGCAGGGTGTTTTGAGGAAAGGTAGAAGGAGCCCTGTAAAGGGTGTATTGTTCTGGGCTTGAGGTGCATGATGTTTTCTCCTTCACTTTAATAATATTATTATATTTATGAGGGAAAGGCCTGCCATGGTCAGTTGAGTAATCACAACCCTACCAAATTGTAGAAACTAGAAGGGAGTCGTTGGAATCAGTTACGAAAGCAAGGCCAACAGGGATAAAAAGGACAAGGAAGAAAGATTTATCAGGATGAAATAGAGTTATAAGTTCGTAGAGATAAAAACAGTGGGATTATAATCATGGAGTTTGCTCTTGCACTAATTTACATAATGGAGTACCTGCACCTATAGTGTTAACAGTTGTGGGTAAGGTTATAATGATCGGAGGATCCCTTTGCACAGAGGTATAAAATAAGATAAAGCAATAGATTTAGCAATTAGGCTTAGAATAAAAGTTTATGATAAAGCTAGTTATTCCAATGTTGAGGATTAAATGAAGAGGTTCAATTCCTAACAATGGTAGCTAGTATTAATGATCATTTGTAAGAAAAGGAACAGAGTGCTTGAAGGCATTTTTATGTTGACTTACATCTGTACATATATAATATAAGGATATAGGAAATGCAATATACTGGCTGAGATTTTTCCTGAATGACTACTTAACTTCATTAAGATTTTCGGTGATGAACTAGGTATATGCTAGCTTCAGGTTCCTGTACAGTACTCTGTTATGTTTTCTCTTATTTGTGTATTCTCATAGAACCCTCTTTTATTACCAATATGGACTGCTGAAGTGTCCCTCTACTGGAGGTGTGGTATGGTTTAATCTTTGATCTTTGATCATTTATCTGTATAAGCAAATAGTAGGTCGTAACTGGTTCTACATGATCTTTTGAAACTGTTATTTTTTGGGTTATTGGGTAATTCTTCCATTTCTTAGGAGTTTACATGCTCATCATGTTTGGTCAAAATGAACATTATGGCGCAGAATTCTGCTAAAACTTATGAAGTATTCAATTTCAAGCAACTTGTCTCTGCCCAATTCAGGACTCCATGGCAAAGCACCAGCTTCCTTAACATCAATATCTGATAGAGTGATCTATTAGCTTCATAGTGTGTCAATCTTATTTTATCTTTTGCTTTGTAAATTTGAGAATAAAAAGAGCAAGTCACGATGGTTATATATTTTTGGAGTTTTCTCTCTTTCTTGTTCTTCAGGGATAATCTTGATGTCTTATTTTACCTACTACTGCTAACAGGACAGAACTTTGAGGAGTCAATAGTGATCTAAAAACTACCATGGTATCCACTGCCAATGGCCAAATTCACTTTGTGGTGGTGCCTCTAATGGCAACTATAGCCTAGTGGACTAATTCGGATATACAGATACCATGAACCTTGCATAAATGAATCTTCTATGCATTCCGAGAACCTAAGACTAACATTTGGGCTAAACTTCTAGCTCTTAGCACAAGGATGAGGGAGTCTCTCAACCAAGGCATTAAGAAATTAGTTTTGATGGTGATTTCAGGCCGTGGATAACTTGTAAAAACTTAGCTGTATATTGTGGTTGGATCTAGTTTTAACAAATGTTTGGGAGTGTAAATTTTATGTTTGAGAAAGAAGGCCAATCAAGTTGCGGATTGTCTATAGGCTAATAGAGCCTTTCATTGGTTCCCACCATTCACCTAACTTATTTTATATTGCTTTTCACTGTCTTATGTTTATTTCCCCATTGCCCTTGTTTGGCTCTGCCTTGTCCCTCCTACCCTTCTCTGTCATGTGTTTTCTGCCCATTCTGTGGTACCCTGCTATATGTCCATCATTATTCTCTAGAGCATCAATCTCGATGTTGAGGCTAGCCTTGGATGAGTCTTCAAGCAGTCAAGGTGGTACTTTGTACAGCAGACAGCAGTTTTTTCTTATACCTCACTCAATGGATTCATTGATCAACAGGGTGGATCTAAATTGATACCCCTGGCCTTGATTAGGTGCTTTAAAAAAAGATTAGGACCCACATTGGAGAGAGAGATGAGGCTGAGAACTAGTTTAAGTAGGAAATGTGCAGTGCCTTGTACCAATTGGGGTTGACATTGGAATTGAGA